>MCJB01018052.1:0-82896 GCA_002018475.1 Nicotiana obtusifolia | reverse complement strand
CCCCCAATCCCCCTACATCAATTACTACAGAGCCTCATACAGTTACTGTAATGGGAGAAGTGACATGTGAAATAAACAGCTCAGATGAATACCAAATTGATCAGCAGGAAGATGCAATAAAAAGACTCCTAAAAGGGAAAGCCCCTGTAGTGTCAGATTTCAGCATACAATCCCCTAAATCTAAAAATAAGCCAAGCTAGAAAAAGAGAAAAGCCATGAGAAAACAGTCTGCAAGAATCTCTATTAATGAACCTACAACAGAATAGCACCTTCAGGAATCTACTACTCCATACCAAAGCCCAACTTCCAACTTGAAATGGAATCCTGATGTTGATACTGCCAACAAATCGCAGACATATAGAGACTTTGTGCCATACCCTTCCCTTTCACAACCTCTGTTACATGCCAATGAGCAGGACAGGCAGGAGGAACCGAATAAACACACTGCTCTAATACCTGCTCCACTAGAAGAGTGTCCTTTAAAATATTCTTCACAACATGATGAATATAGACCTATTCTCTCAGAGGATGAGATGAGTGGAGGCTTTGAGGAAGAATCTGGACTCAGTGATGCCACAGAAGAGGACCAACATTGTGATCTCCTTGCAACATCCATTAATGTGGAACACTATCAAAATGCTATCATTCAGAACCAGGGGTTATCTCCTAGAACATACAACCCTTCACCAAGGATCACAAGAAACATGGCTGCTAGAAAAAGCACTGTCCCACCAAACTCCAACCCCCCTCCATGTTTTAATGATTAGTACACTTATATGGAATGTCAGAGGTATTAGAACCTCTGGAGCCATTGAGAGACTCAAAATATTAAAACAAATCTATAATCTCTCCCTCATAGCTATTCTAGAACCATTCATAGACTCTTCACATATCACCCAATACCAAAACCAACTTTCAATGCATCATGTAGCTTCCAACATCAATGACAAGATATAGATTTTCTGGGATAAGCACTTCTCTGGTACTATCACAGATCAAGATGAACAGCAAGTCACAATTGAGTTAAAGCATGCTGAAGCTCTTGAAATCTTCTATCTCACAGTCATATATGCTAAATGTAAACCTCCTTTGAGGAGGCCACTGTGGGACAAGCTAAGGAACAAAGCACAGAACTCTAGTGTACCATGGTGTGCCATTGGGGATTTCAATGTGATTGCATCAATTGAAGAAAAGATAGGGGTATTCCATACCAACTCAACAAAAGCCTGGAGTTTCTGAGCATAATCGAGGACTGTGGACTCACTGACCTTGGATACTATGGACTAGATACACTTGGTCTAATGGCAGATGCCCCTGCTCAATTGTCTGGAAAAGACTGGATAGGGGATTGGCCAATGACAATTGGCTTGCTGCACACCCTGCCACTACATCTAGCATCTACAGGATCAATCATTGCCCTCTTCTCATGGAAATCAATGTCAGACAGGATAATGTGACTAAGTATTTTTAATTCCTAAACTGCTGGACAGAAAATGCAACCTTCCTGCCACTGGTACAACAAGTCTGGAATACACCAGTCACTGGAAATGCAATGTGGATTTTTCATCAAAAAACTAAAACACTCTGCAAAGAATTATCCAAATGGTCCAGATAGGAATATGGAGATATTTTCCAGAAAGTCAAGAAATTTGAAGAGAAAGTCAGAAAAGCAGAAGAGACCTGGGTACAGTCCAACAAAGAATCAGATAGAACAATTGCACATGAACTCAATGCTCAATATGCCAAACATTTGAAGATTGAAGAGGCTGTCCTAAAGCAAAAAACAAAACTACAATGGTTCAAGGATGGAGATGCCAACACCAAATATTTCCATAGTCTGATCAGAGGCAGAAGAAGAAAGTTATATATCCACAAAATCAAAAATGAAGATAATGACTGGATATATGGAGATGAAGCAATAGGTGAAGCTGCCTGTGACCATTTCCACAACCTGTTCACTGATCCCGGGGGAGTCATCAAGGAAGATCTCCTATCTTACATCCCTACACTGGTTACAGAAGGAGATAATCATCAACTCAACAAAGATCCTACAATGGAGGAGCTCAAAGACATTGTTTTCTCAATGAACCCATCCAGTGCTACAGGTCCAAATGGCCTCAATGGAAAAAAATTTCAGCATTGTTGGGATATCATTCATTTTGACCTCTTCAATGTGGTGAAGGCATTCTTCTATGGTTAATCAATGCCTAGGTACATGACACAAGCATGCTTGGTGCTGATACCTAAAGTGGAATTCCCTAACACTTTGTCAGAATTTAGACCTATAAGTTTGAGCAATTTCATCAATAAGATTATATCCAAGATTATTTCCAAAAGAATTGCACCTATTCTTCCCAAGATCATCTCCCCAAATCAGACTGGCTTTATCAAAGGCAGAAGTATTTCTGAGAATATTATGCTTGCACAGGAGATTGTCCAGGGAATCAAGAAGCCAAACATAGGTGCTAATGTAGTGATCAAATTGGATATGGTAAAGGCTTACGACAGAGTATCTTGGTCCTTTACATGTATAATGATGAGAAGAATGGGTTTTAGTGAAAGAATCATTGACATGGTATGGAGAACAATGTCCAACAACTGGTACTCTATCATAGTCAATGACACAAGATTTGGCTTCTTTCATTCCACTAGAGGTCTAAAACAAGGAGATCCTCTGGCACCTTCCCTCTTTATTTTGGGAGCTGAATTACTATCTAGGATGCTCAACAATCTCACACATGATCAGTTCTTCAATGGCTTTTATATAGAAAAGAGAGGACCTCAAATCACACATCTGAGCTTTGCAGATGATGCGATCATCTTCACCTCAGGCTACAGAACTTCTCTAAAGAAGATCATGAAGGTCCTTCAAGATTATGAGCAGACATCTGGGCAGCAGATCAACAAAAGCAAAAGTCATTTTATGACCACCCCCTCTACTTTCCAATATACTATCAGGAGAATTCAGCAGGTCACAAGTTTTACCAAAAAGGAATCCCCTCTAACCTACTTAGGCTGCCCCTTATACATTGGCAGGAAAAGGATTATGCACTTCAATGGTATCATCTCTAAAGTGGTAAGTAGGATAAGAGGTGGCATGGCAGGTTATTATCCTATGGGGGTAGATTGACCTTAATCAAGCATGTCCTACAATCACTCCCTATTCACTTGTTGTCAGCAGTCACACCCCCAAAAACTGTCCTTAAACAAATAGAGAAACTGGCAGCTAACTTTTTCTGGGGAATGAACAAAGAAAAGAATAAATACCATTGGGCTTCATGGCACACACTATCATATCCACTGGAAGAAGGGGGCATTGGACTGAGACCTATAGCAGAGATTTGCAAATCTATGGAATACAAACAATGGTGGGGATTCAGGACCAAACAGACACTATGGAGCAATTTCTTACTGGTCAAATACTGTAAGAGATCACACCCCAGATCAAAAAAATGGAGCTCTGGACAGTCACAGACATGGAGAAGAATGATGATCAACAAATAAACTGCTGATCATCACATTCGATGGAGACTGCACTCAGGAAATTCCAGCTTCTGGTGGGATAATTGGCTAGGTATTGGGCACTTAGCTAATTTCAGACAAGGACAAGACAGGCCTGGCAACATCAAGGTCTCACAATACTGGATTGACGGGCAATGGGATATCCAGAAACTCAATCAAATAACATCTCAAATAGCTCCCCTGTCCATAATCTCACACATTCTCCAAGTCAAAATCCATTATAACCCCTACATCAATGACACACCAATATGGCAGCTTTCTGCTTCTCGGAAATTTTCCTGTGCATCAGCATGGACTGTGTTGAGAGAAAGAAACCAAGTACTGCTCACAAATAAGATGATATGGCACAAGAAAATACCCTTCAAATGGTACTTTTGCCTATGGAGAGCATTGGGAAATAAGCTGTCCACAGACGACAGAGTAGCTAGGTTTGGAGCTCCAAGTGTTAACAAGTGTGTATGTTGCACCAAAGCAGGGAATGAAACAGCGGAGCACATACTCAACTCAGGTCATTTTGCCCAAATCATCTGGAAGCATTTCAATGCACTAGTTGGGATTTAAAATCACATACAGTCCCTAACAATGAAGTTAATGAACTGGTGGCTGCAAAAAAGAGAGAATGAGGTGCAGAAATTGGTCTTAGACACATTACCAATCATTATATTCTAGAATCTGTGGAAGAACAGATGTGCAGCCAAATATGGGGGAAATTCATCATCAGTTACCAGAGCACTGTACTCAATCACATCTGATCTACTTCTGTTGCTCAGAACATCTTATGCTAACATCAAATGGCCTGCCACATGGCCAGAAATGTACATAGCTATAGAGAGTTTACAGCATCACACCAATGTGCAGCAAGTAGTCTGGTTGAAGCCAACAGCTGGGTATGTCAAAATCAACTCAGATGGCAGTGCTCTAGGCAACCCAGGGAAAATAGGAGCAAGGGTCATCATTAGGGACCAGCAAGGTAATTTCATTCATGCTATTTCAAGTCCAATGGGAGATGGAACTAATAATTTAGCAGAAACTCAAGCAGCACTCGTTGGCATCAACTGGTGTATGCAAAATGGTTACACCAAACTTCACCTGGAAACAGACTCTAAGCTGCTTACACAATGGCTAGCAGGACAGTCTAAGCCACATGGACCTTAGATATGATAATACAGGAAATCAAAACTTTGAGCCAACATTGTGAAGGCTTTAAGTGCACTCATGTCCTGAGAGAAGCCAATGGTCCAGCTGATACCCTGTCCAAACTGAGCCATGATTCCAACTTCCTAAGACACTATAACAGCCAAAGGGACCTGGCTGCACTCATAAGGGGACAGATTCACTTGACAGTAAAGGCACCCCTGCATTTAGACATAGGAAGTCCAAAAGACTCAACTTCCCACCACACATGATGATCCACAATGCACCTGGATGATTAACATGAACATATTCTTGAGGGAAGAAACAGTAACCCAACATACCACAAAGTTAGGATACAGTAATACCAGCAGAAGCAGTAAACTGAGCAGCAGACTGTCCTTCTCTCTGACTGCTCTGCTGCTGAAAATCCATTGTCCACCCAACCTTGCTCAAAATTCCCTATTTAATATACCAGCACACAAGCCAAAATCAGTAAGCCAACAGGAACTCCCCCTCCTTAACATGTCTGCTGAGTTTTGCAGATACAAGACACAGCAATGTTTCACTGCTGCAGCTACAAAGGCAGTCACTACAACACATGGTGCTACAACCTTTGTAACTGCAGCAATATCCTCTTCACAGCTTGCTTTTTTGCAGGGAAATAGACCCCTCCAGTGCATTACTAAAGTTAAACATCATAGGAGCAACTTCCTAGTAGCAGCAGCAATCAAACAAATGCATAATACCAGCAGAAGCAGTAAACTGAGCAGCAGACAGTCCTTCTCTCTGACTGCTCTGCTGCTGGATTCACAGCTGATTTTTTGCAGGGAAATAGACCCCTCCAATGCATTACTAAGGCTAAACATCACAGCAGCAGCTTCCTAGTAGCAACAGCAATCAAACAATTGCACCATACTAGCAGAAGCAGTAAACTGAGCAGCAGACAGTCCTTCTCTCTGACTGCGCTGCTGCTGGATTACAACTTGTTTTTTGCAGGGAAATAGACACCTCCAGCAATGCATCATCTTCACAAGCAACACACAAACAACACACAGGCTCACAGCATTAACAGCAATAACACCAGCAGAAAAAACAGCAGCAACACTGGTAGTAACAGCAATAGTAGCAGCAAGAACATCAACAACAAGAGCAAGATGGATAATCAATCAACAAGCTATAGATATCTCTACCAATCTCACAGAGGCAGCAGACTATCCAAAAGCAGCAGATCACACAGGATTAACACAATGCAGTCTTCTCACAAGTATAAGGCTGACAACAGCAAAGACATCAACAGTAGCAACAACAACAGTGACAACATCAGCAGCAGTAATAGCAGCAAGGAAAAAATACAGTCACCACCCCACCAGAAATCACAACTCACAGAATTAGAACATCTCCACAGCAACAGTAGCAACAATCCTCAACTATGCTTCCTTTGCCAAAGCAAAGTTGAAGATTGTTACCTTTTGTTTTATGATACATCACGTAGAAGGTCCTCATTTTTTGCTAGAAATAGACCTCATCGTACGGAGAGGATACTATTTCAAATTACTTCTTTGGTAGATTTAGGAACATACGTACTCTTTTGTATAGTTGACCTAGATTCACTTCACAATGTTTATGTACACATGATTGTCTGTCAATGTTATAAGATAGACAATCATTATATCATCATAGGTCTAACCCATCACAATTATCTAGGTATACTTGGTTGTCAAGTCTCAATGACCAAGAATGCACATCTTTCATATTGGGAGGTAAGGTCTATGCCCCCCTCCATCTTTGTATTTATGTTATATATATGAAAATTAACACTAGACACACTGCTAGTGAATTTGATTTTTTTTTTAAAAATACTATTGTCGATGAACCTATTAACGTGATCCTTAAAACTCTCAATCAACGTAGCTAACATTACTAGAATGGCGATATAAAATCCAAAATATGCTTGACAATTCTTGTCTAGAAGGCAATGTGGTTTACGATTGGCTAACATCAAGGGACTTTCCAATGTCTCCAACTAACGTCTTGTTTTGCCGGTATGACACGATACTTCTACTAGAATTACATGTTGATGTAAACTGCTTGTTTATTGCACTTTTTATTTACTTAATTTTATTATCCAATAACGGTCTCAATTATTGCCGATTTTCTACGAATGATCAATTCATCTTTTAGATTATGATAGTTGTAATGGGAGATTTTACTGTAGTCACTAGGAGATGCTTCCTCGGTTTAAAAAAAAAAATTTACTATTTGGAGAGTCAAATAATGTTTTCTTTGACAATATTTCTACAAATAATTTTTATGTATTCTAAATTGTTAAATATTGTGATTTTATAGGATTTTTTATGTAAAAATATGTAAATTCATATCCAGATTCACACTTAAAATTAGTCAATTTAATTTTGAAAAGGTTCAAACAAATTGAGAACAAGAGAGTATTACTTTCTCTTAGTTATATGTGCACACGATACCTATACGCATCAGTATACAAGAATATTCAATTTGCCCGTAACATTGGATTTGAGCCTTACAATAAACTATGGGCCCTCTTGCTATCTAATCTTCTTAATCATCTCAATTCTCACTAATGAGAAAGGACATTTGATTAGCATCATTTACCAAATATTCAAGAAGCTTTCGCTTTCTCGGCTTGGTAGAGTAGAATATTTTTGTTCTATAAGGAAAATAGACTATACATTACGATGATTGATCCAATCACTAGTGCATAAGCTAGACAGAGAGGGAGTCATGGCCCGCTTAGTAGATTGGAAACTTTACGTGTTATTGCTAAATATTGCACCCTATTTATTATAACTCAAAATATTTTTAAAATATTATTATTTATAGTTATTTTTTATATTTTATAGCAAAATATAAATATATACAACCGATCCCTCAACTTTTGTCTCAACCATTTCTCGTCTAGAAAAGAAGATCTTGATTTCGAGTTTAATTCGCTGAACAATTTTTCATTACAAACCTGGTCACGAAGCGAACTTCATAAATGTTGGTGTGTCACTAAAAATCTCAAAATTTTCAACTTCCACTGTTCTCAATCCTCTATTTTGTTGTTTTAATATCCGATAACTCTCTCTCTCCTTTTCCCCTCTCTCTTTGGCCTCGACAAGGCCGGTGTTAGATTTAGATCCAGAACCCGTGATGTTAGATCATGATCCTAATTCGGGCGGTGGGTGGCAACTTCGTAATTCAGATCTGGTAGTGGGTGGTGATGGGTTTGGTTCGACAGCATGATTTGCGAAGACGACAGAGAGCGGTGATGTGTGGAGACGACAGAGGGTGGTGATTTGCTTGGCCGGAATACACCATCTCCGACGAATTTTCTTCTCTTCTTTGCTATTGAGTCACATACAATGATACGAATACATTGTAATATGTACAAATAAACACAAAATGAAGTGTATTCGGTATTTTTCAATGCAAATACAACTTAGTTTTTTATATTTTCTCATATATTTATGTATTTAGAAGGTTATTTTTTGTGGTAGATCCTTATATGTTTTGAATTTTGTTTGAATACAGCCGAATTAAATGCAGCGAATTGAATACAATCGAATATCACTATTTTTGTAATTTTTATTGTTTGAATACAGTCAAATTGAATACAACATAAAATAGTTAAGAATGAATATAGCTGAAATTGAATACAGTGTATACAACATAATTGAATAGAGCAGTATACACCCTATTCCTCAATTTTTTATTGTTTGAATACTACTGAATTCAATACATTGAATACAATATAAAATATATAAGAACAAATACATCCGAATTGAATACAGTATATACAACCGAATTGATACATCGACATACATCCTATGACAAGAATTAGTAGCTATGAAATGTAATTAGCTAAATTATAGCTACACAAGCAATAAGCCTCCAAACAATAGTCATTTCTTAAAGTTCCCCTAGATTGAAGGCTTCGGCCCATGGCTTTGGCCCAATTAGAATCAAAACAAAGATCTGATTTCTAACTATATTCTTTGGAGCAGTTCTGTAGAAGTTAATATTCCTCATTCATTTGAGTTACTGTGAACTGTTAGTAGAACATACATGAGAATAATTATCAGACTTGTCTTAAAATGTCTAGAACTACAGAAGTGGATAGGTAGCAGTAATGCATCTTTTTAAGTTGCGTGTTTCTTTTCTTGGTATACACGATCGTTTTTACCAACAACACTCATAGTTAAGTAATAAATATTTAGATAAAAAAGAATAACATGTATTTCTTATATATTAATCTCGTACATCTAACAAGTGCGGTAATTTTCTTTTCTCTGAAAATGGAACAAGCAATGAGGTAAACTTATAAGCAATTGTCCCAAGAAAAGGAAATCTTTTTGAGCATGCATATTTTGTTCTCTCCCTCTCTTTCAACCTTTATAGCTGCATTGGCCGTTACCTTGCGGCAAACGTTTTCATTGCAATTCTCAGTTTTCGCTAGAGAGAAAAAAACTATGTTGCGTACTAGAAGAGGGACAGAATAATGTAAGAAAAAGAATTCAGATAATGTTTCTTTGGCACTTAGTTTAAATGACGACAATATTTGCACTTAAAATAGTAAAACAAAAAGAAGTTGATTTAATGACTTAAATGTGCATTATCCATTTTAATTTACACCTATTATCATAGACTCAATTTATTTGGATCGCTTCATTCGTCTGCCTTAAACAAAAATTAAAAAAAATTCGACGTCTGCCTTAAAATTTGAAACATGAAAATTTAAGTCCACGTAATAAAAGATCAAATATAATTCTATTGGGTCCCACTTGTTCATTGTTCCAACGCAATACTGATCAATCGCTTTCTCCCGCGTAATATACCAAACTCCTCGCCGACTAAAAATAAATGCGAAATCCTCGTTATTGTCAACCAAAAATCAAAAGAAAAATAAGCAGACGCGTAAATATAAATATCGAGGGACAAAATCGTAATCAAACACAACCGACGTTCTCCCTTCGTCCACGATCCTTCATCCTCTTCTAAACCAAACACAGTTCCTTTAATTCGTCACGATCTCATAGAAACCCTAGGAAACCGAAGGAGATTATTCGCTTATGGAGTTCGCAACGGCGGTGCCGGCGTCTAGTAACGGCGCCGAGAGAATTTCTCCGGCGGAACGCTCCTCCTCCGTTGATGCGATCAATTCGTCTTCATCCCCGTCTTCTTCCTCGGGTTCAGTTGTGTTGTCTCCGGCGCAGGTGACTTGTAAGGATTCGAATGCTATGGCTACGAGTAGGTATGAGGACGAAGAAGAAGAAGAGGACGTTTGTCGGATCTGTCGGAACCCTGGCGAGGCCGATAATCCCCTGCGGTATCCTTGTGCTTGCAGTGGCAGCATAAAGTATGTTCACCAGGATTGCTTACTTCAATGGCTTAATCACAGTAACGCTCGCCAATGCGAGGTTCGTTTTTTTTTTTTTTTTTTGTTGTTGCAAAATTCGTTCTTTTAGGTTAAATTAAGTTCTCTTGTTATTCAATTTGAAGATTGTTAGGTCCTTCCTTGAAAAGATCTAAGCTTTTAGTTAAATATTTAGTGCGGTATAGGGATTATTTTGCTCATTTCAAAGTACAAATTTCTTATCAGTTTTGGAAGTTCTTCATAGTGCAGCTTTGCAAGCTCAATTTTAATAGGGTAGTAACTAATAATTCATGGTTTGGTGGCTACCCTTATAAAAAATGTGTTGCTTATAGCTACTATTAGATCTTTCACTTAATCCTCACAATATCCTTTTCAATATTCAATTTTTTTTGGTGTGTTCGGAATCTTCTTTGCGTACTTGTAGATTTATCTCTCTTCTTTTTCAAGGTATAAATAGGATTTTCACATTATTGACGCACTTCTTATAGTTTACTTGCTTTTCTTGTCCCCTTTATCGTAAAACAAAGCACATCTTCTTGCCCTGTATAGGATTGTAGGATCATTCTATTAGGACATTCTAATATTCATGTATTATACTTTTAGGAGATCATCTGGTATAATGCTAAGGTGAAACGGGGCCGGTGGTGGGGAGTACCATAACGAGAATTACATTTTTACGTGAATATGACCAGTTTATATAATGGTTGGTCACGAATAATATTAAGGGTGCAATATTGTTCTTCTATTGAGATACAGTAAGTAATGTTTGTAATATTGTTTGTATGCTAGGCTATTAATATGAGTGTCAGGCTGTCAAACATGTTAGTCTCAAAATCAAGTACTAAAATTCTTGCAATTAGTTACACCTCAAAAAAAAAAAATCTTGCAATTAGTTTGTACTTATCTCGTAGAATTGAACTTAGGAGTCATGTGATGAAACTTTCTAAAGAATGATAGAGCCTTGATTTAGGAGTTTGTACTTATCTCGTAGAATTGACCTTGGTTTAGGAGTTTGTACTTATCTCGTAGAATCCAACTTATGAGTCATGTGATGAAAGTTTCTAAAAAGTGATAGCGTTGGTTGATTTAGGGATGCACTACAAGAGTGATGAAATTGTATGATAGAGTGTCAAAAAAATCTTTTGGTGGTTGTTGAGAAAGATGAAGTTATGTGATATCAACTATATAAATACCATACATGATATGCAAGATGAGCTATCATAAGTGAGAGAACATTGTTAGAAGATACACATTAGATTTTTATTAAAATGAGCTTATGTCAAGAATCTGCATTGAGCCTATACTTGTTTATCCTAGTAATGGATGAGCCAAAGATAGTTTGCAAGATGAGATACCATGGTGAATACTATTTGCAAATGACATTGTGTATATTGATGAAACTAGCAAGGGTGTCAATGAAAAACTTGAAATGCAAGATGAGCTATCATAAGTGAGAGAACATTGTTAGAAGATACACATCAGATTTTTATTAAAATGAGCTTATGTCAAGGATCTGCATTGAGCCTATACTTGTTTATCCTAGTAATGGATGAGCCAAAGATAGTTTGCAAGATGAGATACCATGGTGAATACTATTTGCAAATGACATTGTGTATATTGATGAAACTAGCAAGGGTGTCAATGAAAAACTTGAAATGCGGAGAAGTACTCTAGAGAATAAGGGTAGAAGTGATAGAATATATAAACTGCAAGTTTAGCCAACATAAGAAGGATGAAATTGAGGTCAAAGTAGATGGAATTGTGGTGCCTATATATTGACAATTTAGATATTTAAGCTGCTCTAGTATGCTAGATGAGATTTTAGCAATAGAATTACCGTAGATCATTGAAACGTAGGAGTGATACGGGAATGTCATATGATTGGAGTTTACTTACTGTAAAATGGCTATAAGACCAATAATGTTATATGGAAGTGAATAATGGGATTTTAAGGTCCCAAGTGTTGTAAAAATGTGGAAGTTAACATGGATGTACAATCATACAAGATTAAATAAGATCAGGAATGGTCACATCTCTGATAGAATGTGTAAGTAACAGACATATAGTCGTGTCCTATATAGACATATAGACTTCGATATCCTTCGTTTCGTAGGGTGTGAATCAAGGATGTTTTACGGATTTAAAAGGCGACAAGATGGACCAAAATCACAGGGAATGGAAGTTGTATTAGAAAACCTACAATCTCTCAGGATGTATGTAAGATTTAGCAAGAGAATACAACATAATAGAAGCGCAAAGATCCATATTGGCGATATCAACTAATCGGGTGTAAGGCTTAGTCTTGATGCTATGTTTACATTAGATTCAGTGTTGGTAGGAGTTTTTTCAGTCTATTAAAGATTTGTATGTTAAATAGAAAATATAAAGAGTTTCTAGTATTAGATAACCCCTCATTATGGGAAATTGGGATGATGCAAGTCTATATGGAGTGAGATGGATAATGATGATTCTTATAGCCGACCTAGTTTTGGATTGACGCATAGTGTTGTGTTGTTGTTTGTTCTCATCATTAAAAGCTGTGACTTGAATTTTATAGTCATACTTATTAAATGAATATGAGCAATATATAATTTTCTGACTTCTGGAAGTGCGTATGATTAGAAAATCACTTTGACTTAACATTGACCATAAATGATATTACACAAGATTGTGGTTGGACACTGCATCACATAGCTATTGAAAGATTGCTTGTTTTCTCACCTAGGGTCATCCCTCTATTGGTGGAATCTTACTAATATCCTTTATTTTAACGTAGGTATGCAAACATGCATTCTCGTTTTCACCAGTTTATGCTGAGAATGCTCCGGCTAGGCTCCCTTTTCAAGAGTTTGTGGTTGGGATGGCAATGAAAGCCTGCCATGTCCTGCAATTCTTCTTGCGTCTTAGCTTTGTGCTTTCTGTATGGCTCATCATAATACCTTTCATTACATTCTGGATATGGCGGTTGGCTTTTGTTAGAAGTTTTGGAGAGGCTCAAAGACTCTTCTTGGGTCACTTATCCACAACCATTATTCTTACCGATTGTCTCCATGGGTTTCTGCTCTCTGCTAGCATTGTTTTCATCTTTCTTGGGGCAACTTCATTAAGGGATTACTTCAGACATTTGCGCGAACTTGGGGGACAGGAAGCTGACAGGGAAGATGACGGGGACAGAAATGCTGCCCGTGCTCCAAGAAGACCTGCTGTTCCACCTAACAGAAATTTTGCTGATGGAAACGGGGAAGATGCTAATGGTGCACAGGGGATTGCTGGAGCTGGCCAGATAATCCGGAGAAATGCAGAAAATGTTGCGGCCCGTTGGGAGATGCAGGCAGCAAGGCTTGAAGCTCATGTCGAACAGATGTTTGATGGTTTGGATGATGCTGATGGTGCAGAGGATGTCCCTTTTGATGAGCTTGTTGGCATGCAGGGTCCTGTGTTTCATCTCGTTGAAAATGCATTTACTGTATGTTCTTGTTCTCACTTGCCACCTTTCACATGCTTGGCCTTTCTTTTTCTACTGTGAAAACTGAAAAACTGCAGTCATTAAGTATACTCTTACCTGGATTGGTGATTATTTGTCTCTATGATAATGATTTAACTCTCTAAGCTCTCGTCTGCAAAAGACCACATTCTCATGTCTGCAAGCAGAAGATGGGTAATTAACTGATATGTGGTGATTTTCCTTGTTCTGTACAGGTTCTTGCGAGTAATATGATATTTCTTGGAGTGGTGATCTTTGTTCCCTTTTCATTAGGACGAATTATACTCTATTATTTGTCTTGGCTTTTGTCCTCTGCAAGCAATCCAGTATTGTCCACTGTTATGCCACTTACTGAAACAGCACTTTCCTTGGCCAATATTACTTTGAATAGTGCGTGGACTGCTGTTGCAAACTTAACTCCTGCTAACGAAGAGAGCAGTTTGCTTGGTCAAGCCACAGAAATGTTAAAAGCAAATGCCACTGGATTGAGTGAGGCGGCAAACAACCTCAGCGCAACAGTGTCTGCTGATATTTTGAAAGGGTCAGCTGTTGGAACATCCCGGCTTTCTGATGTTACAACTCTTGCCGTTGGCTACATGTTTATATTTTCTCTGGTCTTCTTTTACCTCGGGATAGTTGCTTTAATCCGGTACACCAGGGGAGAGCCTTTGACGTTGGGGAGATTCTATGGTATTGCTTCCATTGCAGAAGCCATTCCCTCCCTCTTTAGACAATTTGTAGCAGCTATGAGGCATCTAATGACTATGATTAAGGTTGCTTTCCTCCTTGTCATTGAACTTGGGGTTTTCCCTTTGATGTGCGGATGGTGGCTGGATGTTTGCACCATTAGAATGTTTGGGAAGTCGATCACGCAAAGAGTGGAATTCTTTTCAGTATCTCCATTGGCAAGCTCATTAGTTCATTGGGTTGTAGGGATTGTTTACATGCTACAAATAAGTATCTTTGTTAGCCTTCTTCGAGGGGTAAATTTCCAATTAGACTTACTGTTGTCTCCAGCCCATCTCTATCATTAATTGTTTTCTTTTATTAATTATCCTCACTCTTTCTATAGGTCCTGCGTAGTGGAGTGCTTTACTTTCTTCGAGATCCGGCAGACCCCAATTACAACCCATTCCGGGATTTGATCGATGATCCTGTACATAAGCATGCTCGTCGAGTTCTTTTGTCAGTTGCAGTCTATGGAAGCTTAATAGTGATGCTCGTGTATCTGCCTGTCAAACTTGCCATGCGAATGGCTCCATCCATTTTCCCACTAGATATCTCGTAAGATTGTTTCCTGTCTATCCCAATTGATTTTGGTTTCAATATTTATGTGATATGTGAATTCAAGCTTTGAGCTTTCATCCCTTTGGCGAACTTACAGAACTGTTATTCTCTTCGCAGTGTATCTGATCCATTTACTGAAATACCTGCCGACATGCTTCTCTTCCAAATCTGTATTCCCTTTGCAATTGAGCATTTTAAGCTGCGTACAACAATCAAGTCTCTGCTCCGCTATTGGTTTACTGCAGTGGGCTGGGCTCTTGGTCTTACTGATTTCTTACTTCCCCGACCTGAGGATAATGGTGGACAAGAGAATGGGAACGGCGACCAAGGAAGGGTGGAGTGGTTTCAAGCCGCGCATGGTGTACCAG
This sequence comes from Nicotiana obtusifolia, assembly GCA_002018475.1. NCBI lineage: Eukaryota > Viridiplantae > Streptophyta > Magnoliopsida > Solanales > Solanaceae > Nicotiana > Nicotiana obtusifolia. Next base: position 67,709 of record MCJB01018052.1, on the reverse strand, counting down.
ATCGGGCCTTGGCAGGGTTTGCTCCTGATAACAGAGCTAGGCATGCAGCAGCTAATACCAACTTTGTGGAAGACTATGACACTGACGAACAAGTGGATACCGAGTAAGTTAAAATATGCTCCACAATGACTAATCCTGTTTTTATTGGACAATGAACAAATTAAACATTTCTTATGTTGGCAAATTGAGTCATTCACTAGTATGTTTAAAGCCATTTAGTGCTGGTTTGCTTCAGGAGATAATGAACAGCAGCTCTTTTTTATTTTTCTATGAGTGTCCTCTTTGTTCTGTCTCATTTAGTGTCTGATTGGACAAAGATTCCTAGAATAATTGTAGTAGAAAATATTGAAAGGATGGTTGTTAGGTTGATCGGTAAAACATCACTTTAAAGTTTAATACGTGCATAGTAAAGTGAACTTCGAATTCTTAGAAACTCTTAAAGTTGTATAGAATAAATAGTATTATCAGGTAACAGTGTCAAACATTTTGGCTTCACAAATCACAAAAGATGTCTTATAAATTGGAAGTGAAGCAGAGTATTAACTAGCCTCTTTCCAAATGTGATGCAAATCAAATAAAAAACACTCCGAGATGAGCTTCATTAACGGCAATCTTCATAGTACATTTGGCAATTGTATATAGACTAGTGTTTGTTGTGGGCTGTGGTATTTAGCTAGCTAATCACTTATGTGTAGACTGTGCAATCAGTTCCACAAAGGGATTATTGTGGTATCTAGACTCATTATTTAAGCATAAATCATGGTGGCGTGATTAAGTCTCCTGTTGGTTCGCTGTTTCTTATATTTGGGTTTTTCTTACATGAGTGTCATATTCATTCTATTTGGGAAGGTCACACACACTTTTTATCCCTGGAGTAGGTAAATGGTTTTCCGTTTTGGGTCATGATATCTGTCAGGGTGGGGTGATTTCTCTGAACAAAAAAGTATGATCTTTTGGGCCTTCCTTTTGTTCTTCATTTTTTCATCTGGACTCCCATATGTGACCAACTTCCCTTTGCTTGTTAGTTTTGTTTTGTTGGACGAAATTGTGTTACACTGCTTATTGCCTTCAATCATAGCTCGTGTTGCTAGTTTCTGTAGCATCAAGTGATTAATTCATAAATAGTGATACTCTGTCTAAATTCATCAAAAAACTTTTAGGAAGAGTCTTATGTTGTTTGGAACATTCTTTAGCAGGTACGCCTTTGTGCTCCGTATCGTGCTGTTGTTGGTAGTGGCTTGGATGACTCTCCTCCTTTTTAATTCTGCCCTCATAATTGTACCGATTTCACTTGGACGTGCGCTCTTCAATTCCCTCCCGCTGCTTCCAATAACACATGGAATAAAGTGCAATGGTATTGCTGTCAATCAAGTCCAAGTTGGTTTCTGCCCTTCACCCCGACAATAAAAATGCTGACCCGTTTGTTGTTTTGACTTTTCAGATTTGTATGCATTTGTAATTGGAAGTTATGCCATCTGGACTGCGATTGCTGGAGTGAGGTACTCAATTGATCAAATTAGGACTAGGAGGGTTACAGCTTTGATGAACCAAATTTGGAAATGGTGCATCATTGTTCTGAAGAGTTCTGCACTATTGTCAATATGGGTATGGCACCTTTCATTTTGGTTCAATACTTGCATCCTGAATTCTTTTTTCGTAATGTTAATTGTTTTGCTGGTTCTCTTTCCAGATTCTTATCATCCCTGTGTTAATTGGGCTGCTTTTTGAACTTCTGGTCATTGTGCCAATGCGAGTTCCCATTGACGAAAGCCCAGTCTTCCTTCTTTATCAGGATTGGGCTTTAGGACTAATCTTTCTAAAGATCTGGACCAGGCTGGTAAGTGTCATATAGTTTATCTACTCTACTTGCATTAAGAGCTTTTGGTTTTACATGTTTATCTACACTAGTTGATGGGCAGTGCTTGAACCTTTGTTCTTAATTCCTCACTGAATCTGAATCTTTGGTGTTACATGCATTCGTCCTGGAGCATGTCCTTTGCCTTTTTGTGGTATCTTGTAACCTCCTCAAATGAATATTTTGGGTTTTTTTAATTAATTTATGGTTTGATTTGCTCTTGTTCCCCCTATAATTTCTGCATATTGTTCATTTGGGAGCAATATTTTCACTATAGAGCAGGAATTGAGTTTTCACCTTGTTTAATCCAATCCTTTGTATTTTACAAATCCATACGATTGAGTCCTTTTTATGAAAATTCACGAGACAAGCCGTTTATCATTACGATAGGTGTCATGTGTAGGTGCAATTCGATTCCATTGTTCCAATTATTCCTTTGATTGGATCATTTAGCTAAAGCAAGCTTTTGTACCATATTAGGGCATCTATTAGTAAACTGGTTTGGTTCGATTTGTCAGATTCTGATATTGAACAGCTAGGTATATGTACATGTATCGATCAAGTGAATTTTGTTCTGGTGGGATCAATTCAATAAAAGAATAAAAGCAATCGTAAATACAAACAAAATAGTCCTTCTCTTGGACCTGTTATTCCATGCTGAACTTTAAACTGTGAACTGGTTGAGCTTGCTCAGAAAGATCTAGATCTTGACGCTTCAGCCATTTGACAAAAATCATATCCCTGATTGAATTGAAGCGATAACAAGAATATTTAATATTTCTAGTAGCCATTTTTAACATTCCATGCAGAGACGGTTCACTAATGAGGATAAGTCGTTTGGCGACTAGTATCCCCTTCTTTGTGTAACTGCACATGATAGTTACTTCACATTAGCATTTTATATACCTTACTAATAGTTTGACTTGATTTCCGCGAAGCAGGTTATGCTAGATCATATGATGCCACTGGTGGATGAGAGCTGGCGGCTGAAATTTGAGAGGGTGAGGGAAAACGGTTTCTCTAGGTTGCAAGGCTTTTGGGTGCTTCGGGAGATTGTCCTTCCTATTATCATGAAGCTGCTTACGGCATTGTGTGTTCCATATGTTTTAGCCAAGGGTGTATTCCCAATATTTGGTTACCCCTTGCTTGTCAACTCTGCCGTTTACCGATTTGCTTGGCTTGGCTGCCTTGGCTTCAGTCTGTTATGTTTCTGTGCTAAGCGTTTCCACGTATGGTTCACCAATCTCCACAATTCTATACGTGATGACCGTTATTTGATTGGCCGTAGACTTCATAATTTTGGGGAAGAGGTAGAGCGGAGGCAAAATGAAGTAGAGTTGTCCAGAGAGGGAGAGATTCCTATAGTGAATGGGGATGTCCAAGAGGTTGCTGACGTAGGACTAAGACACAGGCGTGGTGTTACGCAAGATGCTTAAAGTGTGTACCAATCTTGATCCTCCAGCTGCTGAATTAAGTTGTGGAGGTGGGGTCAGAGGAGGCTGAGCAAGATTGCAAATGGATTATAATGCTGCCTTTCGACAATAGAGAAACCAACTTGTAATAGTTTTGAGCAGTTTCTCTATGGTAATATTTACTTCTTGTGAATATGTGTACTCTTACTCGGAACTGATCTAATTAGTGATCAATATTTCAGCAAAGTCTAGTTTGTCTAATATCTTTTTGTTTTGTTTTTTTTCCATTGTACGCACAAGAAGGAAAAGGCAAAGAATATTAGTCCTTCTAATCTATCACTTGTAAAATGTATATGTAAGAGGGAACAGGTGATCTTGTCTTCCTCTCTCTTCTTCCTTCCTTAAGTATTGTACTGGGTTAATCGTTCTTACTTAGAAGGCAGTGGTTATTCAACAGGAAGCGATTCTAGAACAATACAATGGAACTGAGAGAATTTGGCAGTGAAGAAAAATAGCATCACAATATGAGCAGGTATTTGCAAATAATGGAATCCTGCCATATATGAGAAGGATGAATATATGGGAGATGGTAATGACATTATTTTCCTGTAGCCTTAGAGAAGGGAAGGACTACGGTGCTGGAGATTGGAGTATTTGTGAAACGTAAAATAGGATTTTGTGTTTGGCCAGGTTCTCAAACTTGAGATGAGATGAAAATGCAATTTTTTGGTGGGATTGAAATAGGAAAAACTATTTTTTTTAACAACAGCGCCCTTTTTCTTTTACGTCCTCATTCTTTCAAAGGGAGTACGTTTAACACGTACATCGCTCGAGATTTAATCAAAACTTATGAAGAATGGAAATAGAAATATGTTGAAATGATAATATAGATTCAGAGATCACTATCAGTAACTATTTAAAGGTGTCAATAAGATCTTTGTCTTACCAAGATGTCCTTTTTCTTTCCATATATCGATTCATCACAAACGAAAAGTCGGCGTCACATTTTGTCTAATAATACCTATGTTTCTTCATACGGTTTATTAGACTTTGTTTCTTCAGCTTTATTTACTATTTCTATTGTCTTCTGTATTGGCGGCGCGGGTAACGCAAGCAAATATAGGAACAAATTAGGAATTGCAACGTTAAATTTGATATGGAAGGGCTATGATATCTTTCTCTTTTTATTTTATGTTCTTATTTTTTATTTTTCCATTCCTCAATATAACATAAGTAGAATGTTAGGGTAAAATTTTCAGCTTGCATCTGCAATTAAAGCGAAAAACCACAAGAAAATTCAGGTGATGGAAAACATGATCTCAAGTTTACTAACACTCCCCGCTAAGCACTGGGGTAGAGGCCAGCTCAGTTGGCCAGCACCTTCCCCCTCCACATTGTAGGTGGAGGATCAAATGTCATCAATAGCTTAGCATCCCCCCGTTTCCTTTCCCTTTCCCCTAATGTAACAAATAAATTAAAACGAAAACTTCCTTTAAGCATCTGATGAAGATGCCTGCTTAGCAACGAGAAAACCTTGCACAAGCATATGTACCAAAAAAGTAAACCAAAGAAATAATCCAAAGTTGTCAAAAGCCATAAATAAAAGTACCAGCGCAAAGGTTCTGGCAAACCAGTTGTTTGAGAAACTCCAAAAACTGAAACGAAATGCAACCCCAACAATATGCTAGTCAAGCAATGAAGTCTAAGAGATTGTCTAGGTGAAGAAAATCCAAAAGTGAAATCACCCTAGAAATGAATAGTACAGAGCATTAGATATTTTTGAACTTAAGAAGCTAGACCATCATTCAGTGACAATGAAGCCAACTGATCGGCCGGATTGCTCGACTGCTGCTGAGAAACATTCCTCAGAACCTCCATAGCCTCTGCAACCTTTGCTTTCAGGGCTTCAGGCGACTCAAGCAAGTGCAATACCTCAGTCTGGTCCATTTCCAAGAGCATGCCAGTCACCTTGGCAGCCGTTTCTGGCTCCAGCTGTTCAACCAATGGGTACAAGTTTTCACCTAGCATCTGCAGACAAACCATATAAATTGTTCAAAGGGGAAACTAAAGCATAGTCCACACAGTCAGCATTGCAACCTCTGTTGTTCTGTTAGTACTTAGACATGCCAAGAAAAGTTGCATGCAATTGGCGGCACCTTTTGCTTTATAGGACTTTATTTTTTCTAAACAAAAAAAGCACGAGAGCAGTAGGACATCTCAAAAAATTCAATGAGAATTCAGACATCATCCTCCAAACGTGAAGTGCTGTAAATACATGTCCTCAATAAGCAATCAACTAATACTCCCTCCACATTTTGTAGATTGAGTCAGCTTTAAATCAAAGTTCGAGAGAATGGTAGAATTAATTAGCCGTGCTTCTGGGTAAATATATGTCAAAATAAAGGCTGGAGCTTTGAAAATAATTAAATATTTCTCATCAAATTTGGAATGATCTGGTATTAGTATGCATTTGACAATTTACTGATATTATTGAACTTTGCCAATTCCTAATTCATACTCTTCAGGTAAACAAAGGAGGATAAAGGGAGAATGTTTAAGAAAAAATTAATGACCAGCATAATACCTTCTGACCCATAGTTTATAGGAACCAAACCTACCTTCAAGTAGAACTAAAACTGTATGGACATGCTAACTCACATTTATCAAGCTCTTTATACTATTTCAGTTTAATAGGAAAGATCAATTCAGATATCACAAAAGCTAGGGGCTGAAAGGTGAACTTTAAGGTCTTCAGTATTCCAACGATAGAACCTCTGTTTTCCTACCCCTTTCAAAATTTATTTTGATCAAGAACTTTTCAAATTTCATCTCTTTGGGAAGGAAGATCAAGCTAATATTTCTGGTGATGAAACAGAAACCAGAAGAGGAAAGCTGAAGCGACAATCACTTTCATGTTCTTGGGGAACAATTACTTTCAAGTTCTTGGGGATCAGTTTTAGCTTCTATAAAGAAAGAACAATACCGTCCTTTGCTCTGTTGGAGAAGCATTAGCCAGAGCAGTAGCCAAAGCCCCTACTGGAATAGGTTGAACAATTCCTGCATCACGCACAGGCATGCCACCCATATCATATGGGATAGAGAACATGCCACCACCTACACCTGGAAAAGCTACATCGGGGAGGCCACGTCCTGGAGGATACCGATATCCACGCCCCCTTGGAAACATCTGACATGAAAGCAAACTTTGAGCACTTCTATAAATACATTGCAAAGAGACAGCAAAAATTGCCACAAACCTGTTGCTGCATCAATGGAACTGGCTGCTGGCCCTGCTGCAACGGAACAGCACCTCCGCGTCGGCCTCCGGGACGTTGACCTTGCTGCCCTTGTTGAACCATGGGCATAAAGAAATTAGGCATGGGTCCCCCACCAGGCCTCATTCCAGGTACAAGTTGCTGCTGATATCCAAAACCAGCCTGACAAGTAAAGAAAAGTAGATGGGCACCATTAAATTCTGTCAGCGATGCCTCAATCCAAAATTAGTTCGGATAAAGAGTTCCAGTCAGCCAATATGGATCCACAATAACTCAAAGAAGGCAATATATAAATGCAATTTGACTACAGAAAAATAAACGGAGACACGAGAACTGTAGGAGTTTCTCTTTATTTTTTGAAATGTTCTTTCACTCTTTATATTTCCCTCCCTCCTCTACTCTTTTCAGATTACCTTCCAAACTATTGAGTTATAATTACTACAGGACCAGGCATCAGCAGCTCATCAATATTCTCTGCCTAATAAGCCTCCTACTCGCATTACAACTGTAAATCCATCCGACTTGAAAGGCTAAATAAACATCCGCGGAAGAAGATCACAGACAATATCCAAACTATGTCAGGAAGAATAGATTGCAAGGTCACTGATCTCTGTATCTAACAACTATGACTATTTTACTGGAGGCACAGACAAGATCAGCAGAGTAAAGGATCATGTATCAGCATGAACCACATATCAAAAAATATGTTTTGCCTGTTTGGGAAAAATTTGTAGAGGAGCTTAAGAGCTCTCATCAAAAAATGAGGAATTTTAAACTCTTATCCTCTAATCTCCACGAATTTCCAACCACATCAATCGCACAAGATACCAACTCCACAAAAAAGACAATCCAGGACATATAACTTTTGAGACTACTAGTCAGTTAGCAAAATATTGAAAAACCACTTGTCAAAGTAAGAAACTAGGGGGTTGTTTGGTAGGATGTATAAAAATAGTGTTAGATAAGGTGTATTAGCAATGTTGGTATTAGTAATGCTGAGATTAGTTATGCGGAGATTATTGCTAGAAGCCGCCGGGTTTACCCGGAAGTCCAAATTCTATGGTAGAGAACGCTGACCACTCAGGCATTATAGAAAAGGGAAGGGAACTTCTCACCCCAAGGGAGGCGGGAAGCGGTAGCTTCTAGAATGGAAGCTTCTCCTTTACATTATCCACTGTTTGGTTGGGTATATTAAAGCATGCATAATTTCTTAAAAAATTAGTTGTTTACAAAAATACCCTCCACATTCTTTAACTTTGTATACTTTGAGGGATTTGAGGGGCAATTATGTCTTTAACCATGCTTATGCAAGTATTAAAAACCTACCATGATTTGTTGTTTATTAGTTATACATAGGATAATACCAAATAGGATGTATAACTGATACAAATATTAGTTATACATAGGTTGAAAAAATGCACAATGTTAATGCTTGCATTGCTTTTTCTAATACCTCCTACTAAACGACCCCTAATAACAGAAAATAAGAATCCATAAGTTTCAAAGGGCACTAAGTCAAGAGAGCATTCAAATGGAATATACACGACGATTTATTACTTGTGGGGGGAGCATAGCTGGTTGTGGCTGGCCATAGAATATTTGTTGACCTAGACCAGGACCACCAGGAGGGTACATCGGCATTCGAGGAGCAACTGAAGATGCCATTGCAATTGGGCGCATCTGCGAAAACTGAGCCTGCAATTTCAAACAAATGAAACATAAAACTATGTATTAGTATCATCATGCAAAGGATTTAGCAACTAGGAGATAAGTTAGTAAACGCCTCCTAATCAATATATCTAGCAAGCATGGAGCACAGCATATATCTAAAAGATCCCTCTATGTCCTGGCACCCAGCCACCTCAATTCAACTCCCCAACCCTCTCCTCCGCCAACTGCTCTTTCATCCCAACTTCATCACACATTTTCTCTAGAAAAGTCAGCAGTTGTAACAACCAACTAAAGGCTTTCTCTTTTTTATTTGGTATTGTTAGGTCAGTTTCGAAAGACTCAAAAGAAATTCAATGTATTATAAGCAAACACAAATCTTTAAGATGGTAAAAGATTTGGTTATTAATTAAATCAGAAGTGCCAAAGCCAATATGTCAAAATTGGATAACAAAGAAATTGAAAAAGGAGATAGCATTTAAAGCCCAAAAAAAAAAGAGACAAATAAAAATACCTGTAACCTTGCTCTTCTCTCTTCCTTGCGTTGCGCAAGGGCAACATACAGAGGTTTGCTAACAACCATCTTTCCATTCATCTCCGAGAGCTGTGAAGGAAAACAGTTAAAAGTTCAAAACTCTACCCTGTCCATGTTCAGTTGACTTTTACTAACTGTATTAGAATGGTTAAGCAACACACCGCTCTTGAAGCCTCTTCAGGGGTTGAGAATGCAACAAATCCTGATCCTTTGCTTACCCCACTAGGATCTCTCATAACCTGTATAGCAGCAAACATCAAAAAACAACCACACTTCCAATCACATTGAATATATCAGAATTGGAGGCTTATATAAGTTTTTGAAAGACAACGAATGCAGCTTACCTTGCATGAAGTGATTGTGCCATACGGAGAGAACAATTCCTTAAGCTTGTCATCACTAATGCTGTCATCTAAATTTTTTATGTATAGATTTAAACCTTGTGATTTGTCAACCGCCTCCTTGGCACTTTGCTCAAACCGATGTTTTAATTCCATTTCCCTCTCTGATTTCTTCTGAGCTCTTCCTACAAACCAATCTTTGTTATCCAATTTGTAACCATTCAGAGCTTCAACAGCTCTAGCAGCATCTTCAGCATTCTCAAAGTTGACAAATCCAAAGCACCTGGATTTTCCATCTTCATCCTTCATAACTGCGACGCTAGTTATAGTACCAAATTCACCGAAGATTTTCCTGAGCTCTTCCTCTAACGTTGATTCAGATAAATTCTTCACGAAGACATTGGTAAATCTTGTCTTATCCACAGCCATATCTCGTTCTTGCTTACGAACAAAGGGTCCTACATACACTTGCTTATCATTCAGCAGCATACCATTAAGTTTCTCAATAGCTTTTTGGGCAGCTTCTTCACTGTCATACTGCACAAACCCATAGCCCTTGGACTGACCAGATGAATCCACAGCTACCTTACAGGAGAGAATGTTTCCAAATGCAGAAAATGTATCATGTAATGCTTTGTGGTCAATTGCCTTGTCCAAATTCTGCAAAACAAAAGGCAAAAAAAAAAGTAGGTTGAGACTTGAGAATATGCAAGCAAGCTTTTGAAGCTATAAATAAGTTGACCAATCCCATGAAACAAGAAAAAACTCTCTATAAATTAAATAAAATGACCTTAATAAATATGTTCCCATTGCCACTTCTTCGTATAGTTGGGTCTCGGTTTGAGTACATTATCCTGATTGGTTTTCCATGGAGAGGAGTAAAGTTCAGCACTTCCAACGCCCTTGCAGCTGTTACAAATAAGATAATTGAACTGTTGATGAGGCCCCAAAGAAAAAATATAATAAAATAGTCGAAGAAACAAAGTAAAAAATCTATAAGAAAAAGAGACAGATAACTTGCTAACAGCATGTTGTCGTTCTTTATTGCTATTGGTAATGGTTGTCTTTTTTTTGTCGCTATTTGTGATGGTGATTAACATTTTGTAGCGCTTTGGCATGAAAACATTGATGACTAGTATATGTACAGGCAAAATACTATAAGAAAACGATTTAGTAGTTAAAGTTGCACTACATTCCACTTGGAAAACTATGGTTGACATAATAGCATAATAAGCACACAAACTAGCCCCACACCACCCACACCACGGATATCAACATGCAATTCAAAACCATGCAGTCGGGGACTCAGGCACGCATCAATGCATGCAAAAGTAGGTATCCAGTCAAACTGAAAATTAATCTCATTGCACTAAAATAAGAAAAGAGCTCAAAATCTACAGGAAATTGAATATCCAAGATTTGCAATTTCATCTTATAGATAGGAGTCCGGTGCACCAAGTATCCCGCGTTCAACTAGGGCCCCGGGAAGGGCCGGACCCCACGGGGTGTGATATAGACCGCCTACCCTAATGCAAGCATTAGTGGTTGCTCTCATGGCTCGAAGCAGTGACTTGCAATTCACACGGAGACAACCTCATCTTGTAGTTGAAATTCCAAATATCCAAATTACCAAATATCCAGCCTGATGTAACTTTTGCTTTTGTCTGATTAAGTTGCTTTGTCGCCTGACATATTATAAGCTGCTAAGCCAAAGCAGGAGCCACCATGGGCAGAGCAATTATAGTTGCAATACAATAGGATAATCAGCAGCTTAGTTTTCCAAATAGTTTTCTAAAAAGCAATGCGCACATAGACAGCTTGCAAAGCAATTCGGAGCTTAGATCATCTGGACCACAAAACACTTTAACAATAAAAATCGTGTGAACAATAGACACCTCAACAAAAACTTTAAAGAAATTCACAACCAAAACACATTGCTTTCCACTTTCCACTCACAACTCGCAACATTTCCTGATGTTATGCATGCCATCAAACAATTCATAACAGCGATTTCTAGTTCAAACAATTTCAAATACAAGGAACCCCAAAAACCAGCAATAATAACACTTACGCATCAATGCCAAGCTAATTGGAGTCAGCTATATGAATCCTAATCATTCATGTGGCTAAACAAAGCTATGGCTCACACACAACAAAGCTAAGTCAAACATACAAACCATCTTGAGGGTTCCCATAATTGACGTAACCATAACCGAGCGATCGTTGGCTAGTCAAGTCCCTGCAAACCCGAACCGAAACAACTTGCCCCAGCTGATTGAACAGATCATAAAGCTGTGAATCGGTCACATTGACATCAAGGTCACCCACGTACAGTGACGTCACAAACTGGTTGTTCACACCACCAGCATTATTCACACCACCCTGTGGCTGCTGCTGCTGCACCTGAACCTGTGCCATCTCAATTCAACACAAAAAAACAAAAAACAAAAATAATAAAGATAATTTTCTTTTTCAAACTTTTTTCCGATTTTTTTGTTTTTTTTTCTGACTTCCCTCTCCTCTTTTTATTCGCAGATACAAAATCTCATATAAATAAAAGGCCGATATCAATCAAACTCGATGAGATTGGGAATTTTAAGATAGAAGATACTGAAACCCTAGTAAATTTTGATTTTTTCCAATAGATTTTCTTTTTAGCTTTTTTTCTTTTTTTCTGGATACATGATAAAGAGAGGAGAGGGAAGGTGGATAAGTCGGAGATCCGACGGAAAACGAAGGGATCGCCGCCGGCAAAGCCGGGAAAGGAAGAAAGAGGGAGGAGAAAAATATAGGGGCAGCTTTAAACTGCAAAATTGCAGAAGAAGAATAATTGGGAAGGTTCTTTTTGCCTTATAGAAGTAAAAATTTGGGTTTTGGGATTTTGTGTGTAAGCAAAGCCAAAGCCCTAAGATGATTTACGGAGCAAAATATACGCCGTTCGATTAGGGAGGGAGTGGGTCCCACTTGACGTGGTCTGATGTAATCTCTACTGTTAGCTGGCAGTTGCGATAAGAGGACTTCTTATTGGTTGGATGAGCGACTCATTCAACTTTCTGTCCGGTTTTTTCCTTTTCAGAAAGCTTCAAATAAAATTAAAACTCCTAATATACTAAAATTAAATCTATAATATCTTGGTCACTGTATAATTCATTGAAATTCCTTTTTATATTTAAGAACTAGTCAATTAGTCTGTATTATGTGCAGCTGTATCAATGAATCTACAAAATAAATTTTCGTAAATACAATTGATACATAAGAGATAGGGAGATAAGAGGTCGCTAAATTTAGATATTTAAATAATTTTTCAGAACATGTACATACTATGATATATATTTTATCATATTCTTGTAAATCCCAACATAGTTTATATAGAACCCCTCTATCGAACCGAAATAAGCTTAAAAAAAATTAAAAGAAGCTAAATTTAGTACCGTTTGTATATAAATTTGGTGAAAATTTGGAAAAAAAAAATTAAAGTTATGTTAAAAAATAATTTTTGGATGTTTGAAGTTCTGTTTGGATATGCATTTTATTTGAAAAAAAAAATTAAAGTATTGTAAGTAAAAGAAAAATTTTCACCCAAAAACTACCTTAAATCAGTTTTGAGAACTTGTAAAAAAAATAAAAACTATGAACAAATAATATATTGAATATTATTTGTGGTGAATAATTCATTCATTCATTAGATGTCAAATATATAGAACTATTACAAGAGATAAGTATGGAAATTAAACATACATGGAAGAACTCTAAATAAGGTAAACATCTATTATATAAGTATGGAAATATAACATATATGGAAGAACACTAAATAAGGTAAGCATCTATTCTATACGCCCCCTCAAGCTGGACGGCGAGAGGTAAGTCCAAGCTTGGAACGCAGAAGCAAAAACGGAGCACGGGAGAGCGGTTTTGCCAAAGCATCAGCCAACTGATCAGCTGCAGAAATGTGAGTCACACGTAAAATACCACGCTGAACCTGTTCACGAATGAAGTGAAAATCTAGTGCAATATGCTTCATCCGAGAATGAAAAACAGGATTAGAGCACAAGTACGTAGCACCTACATTATCACAGTATATAACAGGACAGGACGGTAGAAACACCCGAAGCTCAGTCAACAAAGAACACAACTAGCGGAGCTCTGCAGCAGTGGAGGCAACAGATCTGTACTCAGCCTCAGTGGAAGAGAGGCCAACAGTGCGCTGCTTTTGAGAGGCCTAAGAGATGGGGGAGCCACCAAAATAAACTACATATGCACTCGTGGAGGTATAATCATCCTTGTTGCCAGCCCAGTCAGAATCAGAGAATGCATACAAGGACGGCTGAGACACCCGACGAATAAGTAAACCAAGGTCAATAGTACCACAAAGATAACGAAGCAGGCGTTTCGCCACGGCCCAGTGAGCAGTAGTCGGTTTATGCATGAACTGAGATAATTTGTTCACGGCATAAGCGATGTCAAGACGAGTGAGGGCCAAATACTGCAGACTGCCTACAATAGTCTTATACTCAGTCGGGTTGTCCAGAGCTGTGCCATCTAGTAGAGATAAAGGCTGATCAGTGGCAAGCGGAGTAAATGCCGGCTTGGAATCAGCCATATGAGTCCGATGTAGAAGATCAAGAATGTACTTCCACTGAGATAATATAAGACCATCACGATGCGGTAGAACCTCAACTCCAAGGAAATATGACAGAGTACCCAGGTCCTTGATAGAGAAACGACTTGCCAACTCAGCCAAAAATCGATCAACTGTACCCGAATCAGACCCAGTAACCACTATATCATCAACATAAACCAACACAAACACAGAGACACCAGCCCGGTCAAAGATAAACAACGAGGTATCCGCCCTGGAATTGCGAAACCCCTGTGCCAACAAAAAATGTCTCAACTCTGAATACCAAGCTCGAGGTGCTTGCTTAAGGCCATAGATAACCTTGTGCAGCTTATACACATAGTTCGGACGATAAGTGTCAACAAATCCCTGTGGCTGAGCCATGTACACATCCTCATAAAGACGACCTTGTAGAAATGCATTATTAACATCCAGCTGCCGGAGGGGCCAACCCCGAGAGACTGCCAAGGTAAGAACCAAGCGAATGGTGGCCGACTTGACAACCGGACTAAAAGTCTCCTGATAGTCAATGCCAGGGCGCTGATGAAAGCCCTTGGCAACTAACCGAGCCTTATACCGATCAACACTGCCATCAGAAAGGTACTTAGTACGGTAAACCCACTTACAACCGACTAAGTTTTGAATACCATCAGGGGGGACCAACTCCCATGTACCATTGCGCACAAGCGCCTCAAACTCCTCAGACATGGCAGCCCGCCATTTGGGATCCTTCAAGGCTTGAGTGGCTGTGGAAGGCTCAAGGGAAGGATGAAGCTGAGCTGTAAAGGAGAGTTTTTGGATAGGCTTGCGTATATTGTTTTTGGCACGATTGGTCATTGGAAGATGATGGTGGTGGTGGAGATGGAGACGGCGGCGGGGTGGATGCTGGAGAGGAGGAGGCAGTGGATGGAGGGGACTGAACCGGAGAGGGAACAGTAGGAGAGACAAAAGGAGGAAGAACATAGTGCGAGGGGCACCATGTTTAAGCAGTAGAGGGTATAGGCCGTGGTGCAGTGGACATGAGAGAAGAGTAAGGGAAGACCGACTCATCAAATTGGACATGACGAGAGACATAAAGTCGGGAGGTAGTGGGGTCAAGGCAAAGATACACACTCTGGGTTTTGGAATAGCCCAGAAAGACACACGGGATAGAGCGGGGGTCCAGCTTGTGAGCAGAGTATGGACGAAGCCAGGGATAGCATAAACACCCGAAAACACGGAGCTTAGAGTAGTTAGGAGGTTGGTTGAAAAGGAAGGTGAACGGGGAAGACATCTGTAGAGTGGGAGTAGGAAGACGATTGATGAGATACACAGCTGTCTCAAAGGCATATGGCCAAAAAGACAAGGGTAGGGAAGCATGAAGTAGGAGAGCAAGGCCGGATTCGACAATGTGACGATGACGGCATTCACTGAAACCATTATGTTCAGGTGTGTGAGGAGTAGTAGTAAGATGAGTAATGCCAGAGGTGACAAGATGAGAAGACAAGGCAAGGTACTCGCCCCCATTATCTGAGTAAAGGCATTTAATTTTAAGTTGAAAGTAATTTTCAACAAGGGTCTGAAAGGTAGTAAAGATATATCGCACATCAGATTTATGACGCATCGGATACAACCACATGTAGTGAGTAAAATGGTCAACAAACAGCACATAATGACGAAAGTTCTCACTAGATGAAACAGGAGATGTCCATACATCAGAGAAAATATACTCTAATGGTCTAGTGGAAATAATAGAAGATTCATAAAAAGGTAACTTATGACTCTTGCTGCAACTACAAGCAGTGCAGCTATTATTAAGTGCTAAGCTAGAACAAGACAACTGATAATGCGATAAAATGTGACGAGAGATAGCAGATGCCGGATGACCAAGGCGAGAGTGCCAGGCAGTATGAGGAGGATTGGCATCTGAGAAGTAAACACAGGCAGAGGGGCTAGATGAGGGCCACACATAGGATCCATCTCTAGTGCGTCCCGCCAGAAGGTGAGTCCCCGAATTGAGATCCTTAACAACAAAACCAGAGGAAGTAAATTCAACTGCCACATCATTAGACTTACATAACTGGAAGACTGAAAGTAAGTTTTTTTTCATAGTTGGAACATGTAACACATTATGTAAAGTAAGAGAACGATGAGAAGTAGGAAGAGTAGTCGAACCATTATGAGTGATAGGGAGGGCGCTACCATCTCCAATGTATACAGAGTCATTGTGCGGAAATGGTTGTGGGAGAGAAAGATTGGCTAGGTCAATGGAGATGTGGTGAGTTGCGCCACTATCGAGAAGCCAAGAAGGACCTGGTACGGTAACAGAACTGCTAGCAGTCGGACCCTGTGCATGAAAGGTCTGAAAATCGGCCTCAGGCGGAGGCATGTAGGAGGACCCATGGACACCGGAATATGGAGTGTAACCAGCATAGTTGACCGCCGGCTGAGTGACCGGTTGCCAAGGAGGTGGCTGCCACTGCCGAGGGGCAGTCTGACCCGGAGGAGCGGACAGCGGCACCGGAGCAACCTGTGGCAGTGGCGAACGTGAGGCAGCAGCAGGAGGGCGGTGGAGATGTTGAACTATCCACCCATGTGTTGGACAATCCCTCAAGGGATGACCTTGAATGCCACAAGCTTGACAACGACCACGATATGGACGTCGCTTACTGCGACTGCCCGACGACAAAGGAGTAGGAGGCGTCGATTGGGCTGCGGCGGCAGCTACCATGGCTATAGTGGGTTGGGATGGAAACATTGATGATCCCAATGGCTTAAGTTTCAACTCTTCATGTAATAATTTTTTCTTGCAAAGCATCAACAGTAATCGGTGTATCACTAGCATTGACGGAATCAACAACATGTTTATATATAGGATCCAAACCATCTAATATCTTGTCAAGCAAATCTTCCAAATCAAGAGGTTTGCCCAACAATGCCAATTCATTCTTGATAGTACGAATAGCATGGAAGTACTGTGTAATTGATGATGTTCCTTGAACAGTATGGTTGAGATGAGCACGAACCTCTTTAATGTGACTTCGCGAAGGAGCGACATACGTGGCCTCCAAGATGTCGTATGCCGCCTTTGAAGTGGTTGCTGGATTCACCAAAGAAGCAACTTCTTCGGCAAGACTTCCAAGAATGGAAGATAATAACAACTTGTCTTGGCGGTACCATGATAGATAAGCCAGATTAGGAGTGGAGGATCCCGTTCCGGCTACAGTGGACGCAGCAGATATAATAGTAGGAGCTGGTGTGATTTTTGTGCCATCAATCCAACCAAATAGACCAAAACCGTGAAGAAGAGTGTCTACTTATTTCTTCCAACACATGTAGTTGGACCCATGTAGTTTGGCACCAGGGATCATGACAGAGATGAGTGGTGTTTTAGGGTCATGAGGGTTAGGGAGGAATTGGGGAGTAATAGAAGCCTTTTCAGCCATCGTTTAAAAGGAAAGAAGCAGCGGCAGTGGGGTTGGTGCGGCGTCGCAGCAGTGGTTGGCAGTGGCGACGTGTAGCGGCAGTGGGGTGGCGCTGCTTGGGTGGGACGGCTAAGGCTAGGGTTTGGTGATGGAATCCCTAGGAATTAGGCTCATAATGATACTATATTGAATATTATTTGTGGTGAATTATTCATTAATTCATTAGATGTCAAATATATAGAACTATTACAAGAGATAAGTATGGAAATATAACATATATGGAAGAACTCTAAATAAGGTAAACATCTATTCTATAAGTATGGAAATATAACATATATGGAAGAACTCTAAATAAGGTAAACATCTATTCTATAATCAGAATTACTTACAAAAAAAAATTTCCTGCGATCATTATTCTTTAATGAAATATTACTAACCTGTTTGCATCAATCTGTAATTTATGCGATTTGAAGCGCTAACCGAAACTTATGAATACCTACACAAAGAAAAGACACACGTAAAAATATTAAACAAAAAAAAAAAAAAAAACTAAAGAATCTTAAACACACACAAAAAAAGCCACACAATAAAGCATCCTATCCTAAATAAAGAGAAGACTTAGGACTCCTAATAAACCTAAATAATGTTCGGCAGTTTAAAACTAAGGAATCCTAAACCTAAATACACGTTATATAAATAGTCGGTGGTTTTTGGTTTTCCCAAAAATAAAAATTGAGTACTAATTATAATTTCAATTATATTCAACTTAGAATACGCTTATTAAGAGTACAAAAGGCGAACAACATTTTGATAGAGGCTTCGTACTTTTAATATATAAATTAGTATATACACATTTCTATATGCTTGCGTTGCACGTAATTATCCCGTATAAATCACCAAAATTTATATAAAATCAAAACGTATTGTGCATACAACATAGATAAAAGTAAACTCAAATAACAAGAAAAATAAGATATAGTTCCTTCAATAGAAAGATATTTAAAATCAAAAGATGCTTTTGAAGAATTGAAATCAATAATTAGGAAGTAAACAACTAAATAGGCCTAAAGGATGATTTAGAACAAAACAATGGACTCCTCCGAAGATACGTAACAATAGTGTGGAAGCATATACAAATTGAACAACATCAAGTACCTAATATTATCATTAAAAAGCAGTTTTGCGAGAGAATTAAAGGACAAAAAACCAACATCTCAAAGTGAGAATAATCAAGTACTCATTTACGACCTCGGTCTGTTAGCAATATAAATGAAAATTATCAAAAAAAATTAAAATAAGTTGGTTATTTTTTCTACTCTCTCCCTTAAAAAATAAATAGCACGGCATGTACTATACTTCTATAAATAAAAATAAAGTTTAAATATTTGGAAAAAAGAAATTAGAAAATCATGGTCCATGATAATCCTAGGAGTCCTCTCCTGGTATCCTGCTTCATTCTACTCTTTCCAAACATTATCAGCATTTCTTATAAGAGCCCATTTTTTACAATTTTAATAGTTATGTTCTACCGGTTCTAAAATTAAAGTTCTATATCCACATTAATTCTACTTGCATAAGAACACTTTAAAGTGCCTCTTACCCTAATTTAATTTAAATTTATATACTTGATAATTTTCATCTAACTCCTACTAATGCACTACTATTAAAAATCTATAATTGAGTATCTTGACACATCAAATACACTCCAGTAACTCATCAAGCTAATCCCTTTACCAATTGCATATAGACAAGAATAGTACTTCAATATATATTGTGGACTTTGAGAATTTTAGTTGTAAGTTATCATTGAAGTCGATGCATATATTTTTTATTTGTCTTCTCTCTTGCTTGCGAAAATTCTGGATGTTGGAATTGGTTAAATAGTTTGTCAAAGAAATGATTCCCTATTGATTAACTTGAGGGGATAGATAGATGTAGTATTATTATAAGTACACAAATTTAATGAAGAAAGAGTAAAAATAATTAGCATTTCCTTGTTTTTAAACATTCATGTTTCATAACTTATGGAACTTCAAATTTAATTACTTGCATAAAAACCTAGGATACTTATTCGTTATTTTTATGTGTAGAATTTGTTAATTTTATGTACATGCAAATTTGATATCCCATTAGTTGAAAATAAAAAAAAAATGCTGGCCCTTTAGGAAAAACAACCACCGCTTGGTTTTGACACTCAAGCGACCCGCCTTGTCAAAGAAGAACGATGCAAAGGTTAGATTTCACCACCTCTATCTATCAAACTAGTACTATTTGATCTAAAAAAATCCAACCTGAAAACTTTCTCTCTCCTGGAAAACCCTCTATCCCCAAGCCTCTTTACTTGGTTGGGCAAGCTTTGACGCCCCTACTCCTTAGAAGTTGCTGGTCGGGATCGAGCGACTCTCTCTGTTGATGATAAAAGCGATGATTCGGGCTGTCTGAAATAAACGATAATTTTTCTCAGTCCTAATCCTAATAAATACCACGTGATCACCCAGATTCCTTAAACCTTAATTATCTTATATATATAATAACTTATCGACGTCGACACCCTTCCTACTCCAGCTAACGGAAAAATACCTTTGAATAGTCGTAATCGTCGACAATCCAATCAACGTCCACCATAGGCTCGGTGAGCTGTCCTACTAGATTTCTGAAAGGTAATGCCAGGGCCTTTTCAATACTGACGACTTTTGATGCCCCAAAGAAGAACCACAAGAACCGGCCGCTATCTGTTTTTATTTGCGGATGTTTGCTATATGGTCAATTTAGCTTTTAATCTTTCAGAAAGAAATATGTATATCAATTAAATATGGCAACAAACGAAAAACTTCACCTAATATCTTTTTACAAAATCATATATGCTTTTAGTATTCAAATATGAATCACGTCCGAGGTGATATTTATATAATTAATCATACAAAGAATGTTAGGTTGTTTGCGTTAATATATATATTTCTAGGATGAGAAAATAATACATGCATATATGTTAAAGATCATCTTTTTCTTGATAAGAAAAATAATGTTGATGACTCTGGCTGTCATACATCAATAATGCAATGAGATCTTTCTTAGTATATTTTTCAAGTGGCCATAGTTCCATTTGACTCTACCTTTAGCTTTTCATCATCCGTGAAAGATATAAATTTCTTGCGACAGTTGTTAGACGTGATTTCTTTTTCGACAAAAATCCAGCTTATACCTTAAAATGTTTATACGACCTGAAAATACTCTATACTTCGTATTTATAAGAGAAGGGAATAGGAATTGAAAGTCTATGTAAAGTCATGATTATATTGCATAGTGATAAATTGTCCAAGTGAATAGTATTGTTACGTAAATAGGCGGCTAGATTCAATATTTGCTTTTTCTAGTTGATATATATTGATTTTACACAGTTATATATATATTACACATGAATTATATATATACATGATATATCTGCTAGTTATTTTAGTTTAAAAGATTAGGTGGATGACTATTTGGGTTAATTCTTCAAAAATTTAATAGTTGACTTCAAAATTCTAAATATTAGATCAAGCCTAAATATTATAGTTTTATATCTGCTAAGGAATTATTTTTTGAAGAACTAAATAGGAGAACAAAATGTTCTTGAAATAGAAATAAGCAGATTTAATTCCGATGATTAGATATTTGCTTATGATAGCTTAGTAGATTTTACACCTAAAAGAAATTTGAATTTCTGTCTATTTCCTCTAGGCAGAACGTGAATGGAATTTACGGGAAAAAAGTAGGACAGAACTTTAACTAATTGGAGTTCTAATTAATATCTAATTGCAGTTTTAGGAGAGAAAATAGGAGTAGGTGATTTAGTTTGGTCGCAATTAACGACTTAAAATAGTTTTACAGTTTTGTACAAAAGTTAATTAATTTTTTAAGGCTAATTTGGTCCATCAATATTGTATTCATACTTTTATAATATACTAGTTTCTATGAATGTGCATTACACGATAACAATGACACGTAGATATTCAAATAATTAACATTTTCCCTTGGACAATTGGGCTTTATAAGATTCATATATTATCTAACTAACTTAATTAAATTGATCATGTTTGTAGATTCAGATAATGATCAAGTATTTATGAGAGTTGGGTTTATTCTTGTTATCATATGTATTGTTAAATGAATTTCTTTTGATTCCATATGTATAATTTTACAAACACATTTAGTGCGATTTCTATTTTGATTTTTGATTAATTGTTTAATCTATTCAATTTATAGAAATTTAAAGTCATCTTTTCCAACCCCTAGCTCCCCACCGACAATCAAGCGCTCCAAAACTCAATGCTCAGGCAACCAAGTTCATCCTTCACTCCGTAGAGGCAATGGGGGAGAAAAGGAACACAATCCATTTTAATTTTATTAAAATATTTTCGTTAACGAATATGGATTCATTACTCACATTCCACTACAAAGTTACTACCAAGAATGTAAGAATTAGAATACATGTTTTCTAAAACTTTTTTTTTGTTAGGTTTATTGTCTAAAACCACAGCATCGTCTTTGAAAATAATTCTTCCAATCCAAATCAATCGAAGGTAAAGAAACCCATATTGAATAACTCAAAGTCTCAAATATATATTGAAACTCATTTCAACTCGTTAGTCCTCTCCTCATAAGAACATCATCTTAAATTTAATTGGAATATTAGATTCACATCTCCATCACGCATGAAATTTTATGCCCTTTCTCTTAATTGTCAGGAAAAGATAAATAATTACTATATTTTTAGTCTTATGTTCTTTTCTTAGTTATAGTCTATGTCGAATATCAAAATTCATACAAGAGTGTATTTGAATTGCTTACTTCCTTACATAGAATCCCTTTCCCCCCACCCCCACTCCCCACATATCTTTTCCCCCTTATAAAAGTTCATAAGAGTATGATTGGATCTACTTTGTCCAAAGCAATCAACTTTCCCGTCGATGTTCGTTGGTTCTGGCTCGTTGGATTTATTTTCAATTTGGGTCGGGGGTTGTTCCATGTGGGAGTGATCCGACCTATTTATGAATAGATAAGATTAAATAACTTCTTATGAGAAGTTACTTCACACGTTAAATTTGTGGGAACATATTCTGCACGATTATTTTTTTGGGTGAGAATAATTTTTCTTTAGAACTGTTTTCTTCCTTAACAAAAATAAAAGGGAACAATACGTACTCTTCGGAGATACAAGAAGAAGAAGAAAAATACAGACAACGCTTCTCCTTTTCTTCTCACAAGAAATACACAGAGGACATTTAGTTTGTGGAATCAAAAATTTTATTTCCAAAGTGAAATAGAATCGGCATGGAGCAATTTTTGTCACATAAATTTCAACAATCTTCTGTTGCTGTCAACAGGTACACAAATTCGATGTCCCCGTTTCTATTAGATCATCATGGCTAAAAAGAGATTCTTCGTCATTAGAATCAAATTCTCACTTAATTGGAAACTGAAATAATAGTTTTTCTAGTGATTATAGATTGTTAATTTTTAAAAACCCAAGAATATCGGAAGACAGTAAAAATTAGAGCACAATTTATTAAATACTTCAAAAATGCTCAGTTGCTTGAGAAAAATAAGTAATTAGTTCCATTACACCCTTATTTTAATTTGAAGCCGACAACAAAAAGCTCATAGCTTAGAAGATGAAAATTGGTCAAAGTGTCGTTATTGTCCAAAAAGAAACATGATTAGAAACCTTTTCGATTACAACTCTTCATCCTAAAATGTGCTATTTCTAGCTATGTTCTTTCCATCTAAATTAATTTAAGAATATTTTGGTCAACTAATATTCGTGTTTGTGATTTTACAACATGGAACAATGACTTCTTTTATAAAAATGTTTGGCTCCTTTTCTAAAGAAACTCTTCATATCAAAATAAAATTGGGAATATGATTCAAACTGGAAAAGCGAAGGAACATCAAAATTTAATTTAGTCTACTATATATCATCGTTGATGTCCATAAAGAAATAGGATAATAGCGTATATCATGCATATTGGAAGTAGAATTTGAAGGATGCAAATGGAATTGATGATGTCTTTATCAATTTTGAAGAAATAGAATTACGGCTTTCATACCGTTAATATCATTAACGTGAGTTAAGTCTCTACTATTACTACACGTCTTCATACTAAGGTGTGCTATTTCTTGTTTTGTCTTTCCTGAGTTTCGGCGTCAGATATTATAAGCTTATTTTGGACTATTAATATTATATTTATTTTTCGGACAATTTAATATATTCTTAATAAATTAGTAATACGATTGAATTTGGACAATATCATACGTTGTCAAATATATGACTTTATAAAAAGTATAACATGTTCCTAGAAGTATTAGTATTAAGTTTTAGGTAATAGATGTACATGTTATTCCAAAAGTAATCATACTAATAGAATTCTAACCATTGGTATTAGGTTTAGATAATAGATGTATATGTTAACGCGTACTATTTATTTATATCCTACAACTAATAGGATTACAAGGCTAACATTTAGAATTCTGATTACGTCCTTTCATTGTGAGTTATTATGCTTAATATTATAAGGTTATTTTTGTAAACTAATGTTGTATTGATGCTTTTATAATAATATATACTAGTTTCTATCAACGTGCGTTGCACGTTAATAATGACACATAATAATTTAGTAAATTATTTATATGAAAGAACAATAAATACTTTAAATGTCGAAAAATATCATTAGATTAGCATAATACTTGAACTCAAAATGATTGGACATCACCTGAACCTACAAAATGATCAATCTGATTAGATAATATTACTATGTAGGTATAGTTTAGAAATATGCAAGGTGATGATATCTTACCTAAGACTTATTTGTACACATATTCTTGTGTATGACCCCTTTTGATGCTTTGGTTGCTATAGAGCAATATGACCGGTACTCTTCTTATCGATATTGGTATTCATTCTGAAGGTGCAACATATGGAATCCTTGTGTGAGAAATATGTTACGGTAAATACAGTCCAACGTTTGAGATTGTTTGTCCTTGTACTTTATTTGTGGTCATTGCAAAATATGAGCGTATTAAAAATTATTTTTGAACAAATTTAAAAAAATATCCTTCATTTTCTGGATGCAAAAGTTTAACTTGGGGATAGACATATGTTTAGAAGCACATTGACCTATCATAATTCATCTGCATTTATGATGTTATTGTCAAAATTTGTACATAGCCATTACAAAAGCCATTTTATGAATACAAATTTCTCAGCAACACGATGGATATATTTTTAACTTTGCCTAATATATACATGCATGACACTAATATACATAAGCGAAAAATGAACTTCATAATGTATTAATAATAAAAATATTTTCACCACTAATATTATCATTGGGTTTGACAACCAATTATTTTGGAAAAACGATCAAATCTACCTTAACAATTTTGTTATACGTTCAAGACAAACAACATCTACTCTAAGTATAAAATCAATTTTATTATCTAATACGGCAAATTCACTTAATTAAAAGAAAAAATCTAATAGTAACTTTTAATAAATTTTTCTTTCTTAACAATTTTTTATTTTCGGCACGTTCTTCCATTATCACAATTTGACAGACCCTACGCCACTCTCATCACTCCAATTTCACACACCACATATATTGTACATCACAAAGTCACAAACACCATTTTTTCCCCTTAAGCATATCGTCATATTTTACTATGATCATAGCTCAACGTTAAATATTCTCTCCAAATAAATTCTCATGTTCTGTAACGAGGTAAGCACCAACACCACCGCCAAACAACAAAATCCTTTCTCGCATTCTATTTTCTCAACATTCACTGTCAATAAAACAAATTTTAAAGCTGTAAATATTTTAGGCACTTTTCATATTTATTCTAAACCCTGAATATTGGCCTCTTCAAATTTACAAAAAAAATTACTTAAGAAATATCGGAGAAGTAACTTCACGGTATTTATTTATATTAGGTGAAATTCTGAATATTAAAGTATATCTAATAGAAAGAATAATTTTATGTTAAAAAGGAAAAAATATTTTAATTTACAATGAAAAGAATAATCGAAATTGAAAATAAAATTCAACCTTCAATAAATGACGATCCGTTAAAGAAACTCGTATATGCACTCAATATTAATTATTTAGCTAAAATTCTTAATTACAATTTGCATTACAAAGATCTGTTTGTTCCCTTGCTTCTGGAAGGTACATAGGCTAACAATACAAAACACAAAACTTACATAGAGAACGTAGTGCTTTCCAATTAAAATTGAAATGGTCTAGCCAACCATCTACTCTTATTTTCCCCCGGTTAAACCCTATTACAACTATTTATCCCGATGTATTGGTTTACTTTACAGAAGTGTTCGGCTTCTCAATACGTTCAAATTGAAAAAGGAGAAGTAGATCAAGTTATTCAAATTTATATGAGTACATATGATCCGAAAAGAAGTATGTCTGCACATGGTTGTAGAAGATATCCCAAGAGTAATGGATTACTTTATCCTAATTGAAAAAGAATTCCACCCTTGAATAATTTACAGTTATATCCTTAATTATATAAATATTTAAGGACATAAAAGTCAATCAATATTTTGATAATATTTTAGTCGTTTAATATTTGGCATAAAATATCTGTGCTTTTATAATAATATATATAGAGAGCGATCAGCGAGGTGCTATTCAGGTTAATTCTTCTCAATTCTACGTTGGGCTAAAACGGCCCAATGACACTCTTAATATGGTGTAATATTGTCCGTTTTAGGTCAAACCTGCATGGTTTTTCCCAAGAAGCCTGACACCATTAAGAGATTCCTACACCTTATATGCAGACTCATAATCTTTTCACCTACCAATGTAGGACTTTATTCGCATACCTAATAATCCCTCTCCAACTAAGTTCCATGTGGCTGATTACCATGAGCTGCAGTTCAATCTTCAAAATTTACTATGTGCCACCCACATTGTCAGAATATTTATGGCAATCGACGCCTACAATTAGCTTTTTCTTGTGTGTGCGTCGCCAAGCTCGTAAGAGTAAGCAAATCGAGCCCCCACCATCATTCAGCCATCACCATACTTATTTCGCTGAACTTGAGCTTTGACACAAGTTGTTGGACTAAAACAATCCAATAATACTCTTAACATGTGTGATATTGTCCGCTTTGGACCAAACCCGTAAGACTTTTCCCAAAAAGTCTCACGCTATTAAGAAATTTTTACACCGTAAACTACCGATTTTTTCAGCTACGAATATGAAATTTATTCTTGCACCTAACATTTTATTTGTGTGAAGCCTACCAATCCGAGGTGCACTAGGAGAATTTTTTCTCGTCCCAGTCAACAATCATGGGCCAAACCTAGAGGCTAGAGTTTCCATGGCCCTGGCCCACAAATCTGAAAGTCTCAATTAGCGCGCACAAAAATCAAACTTGAAGTGAGAAAATCCCAAAACCGCTCTTTCATTTCATATTCTCAGTTCTCTCTCTCTCTCTCTCTCTCTCTCTCCCTCTCCCTTCAAACATCGATGGCGTCGTCGCGCGATGAATTCGTGTACATGGCGAAGCTTGCGGAGCAAGCCGAGCGGTACGAGGAGATGATAGAGTTCATGGAGAAGGTCGCAACCACCGCGGACGGCTGCGAGGAACTCACCATCGAAGAACGTAACCTTCTCTCCGTAGCTTACAAAAACGTGATCGGAGCACGACGAGCCTCGTGGCGGATCATTTCCTCTATCGAGCAAAAAGAAGAGAGCCGAGGCAACGAAGATCACGTGACCTCTATTAAAACTTACAGATCTAAGATCGAGTCGGAGTTGACATCGATCTGTAACGGTATACTCAAGCTGCTCGATTCGAATCTCATCGGCGCTGCTTCTACCGGAGATTCTAAGGTGTTTTATTTGAAAATGAAAGGAGATTATCATCGGTATTTGGCTGAGTTTAAGACCGGAGCGGAGAGAAAAGAAGCTGCTGAGAATACTCTTTCGGCTTACAAGTCCGCTCAGGTTTGCTTTTGAATTTTTTAATTATCAGTTGCAACAAATTCTCTTCCTGTTTTGTTAAAAATTAATGAAAATTTATGCAAATGCTGGAAAATAATATCCGGTTTTAATTTCGTTATTAATTGCATAAAATTTTCGTCCTGATTAAATAGAAATACGGGAAAAATATGCAAATGTTGGAGAAAAATATCCGGTTTTTGATTTCATTAGCAATTGGACCAGTTCTTTGTCCTGATTTATTAAATGATGGAGAATTACGCAAATGCTAAAGAAAATTTTGGTTTTACATTGTATTGAAGTATGAAATTGAAATATTCATCTTGTTCTTTTTAGGATATTGCAAATGCGGAACTGGCACCTACACATCCCATTCGATTGGGGCTAGCTCTCAATTTCTCTGTATTTTACTATGAGATATTGAATTCTCCTGATCGTGCTTGTAATCTCGCCAAACAGGTAAGCAAAAAAGTCATGATTTGTTATTTTAGTTTGAATATTTGGTCGGAATTTAGACATCTTACCTTATGGTTGTGTTTATTTTAAAAAGGCCTTTGATGAGGCGATCGCTGAGCTTGACACGTTGGGGGAGGAGTCCTACAAGGATAGTACGTTGATAATGCAGCTTCTTCGCGATAATCTGACTTTGTGGACCTCCGACATGCAGGTAGTTCTTTCTGTTCTCTTGTTAATGAGATTGTTCCTTAAATACTCGTGTGATTATTTTGCTAAGTCATGTATGGGCTTTTTGCAGGACGAGGGAACTGAGGAGATGAAAGAAGTAGCAAAACCGGATAATGAGGAGCACTAAAAGTGGTGAAAATCTTTAATTCAGGATTTGAATGCCATGTTAAACTTTGTTTATTGGTTTAATTAAGATCTTTGCAGTTCTAATTCCCCTATGATTTGTGAGACCTAAAAATTGTAAGTTGTCATTCTTTAAAGAAAGGTCCAGTGCTGCGCATCTCTGGCGTTTTGTTTGTATGGAGAGGAATATGGGGAAGTAGGAGGCTTTCACTTGTGTTCAGTTCTGATATAGGATTTCAACTTGTTTGCTTTGGGTCATGAGTTAAAAGATCATTGTTTATCTCTGCAACTCTCCTGTATTTGGATGCTTCTTTTTCCTGATTGGAATGACCAATTGAGCATTTGTTCTCCATTTAAATTTACCAATTTCATTGTCTTGTTCACAATGTTTACATAGTGTTTTGGCTTTAGTTTGTGATGTAAGTTGGATATGGTAAAGCCCATCCCACAAACCCCTCTGCCTAGTAACCAAACAGATTTTCCTTTCCGCACTCTCTTGATGACTCGAGCTCATGGATATGTTCCACTCCCTCTATCCCAATTTATGTGAAGGTGTTTGACTGGGCATGTAATTTAAGAAATAAAGACTTTAAAATTTGTGGTCTAAAATAATCCATAGAAATTTGTGTGGCTAGAAATCATCTCATTAAGGGTAAACTTAACGAGATAAGGTAAGCTTTGAAGCCGTAGCTTGCTGGTTTTTCTATAAAAGGGGAAATTTAAAGTTGAATTGTTACTAAATATAGAAAGCTCTCATTCTTTTTGGGGATGACTAAAAAAGAAAGTGTCACATAAAATGGAATGGATGTAGTATTAAACTTTACTGGCGCCAGCATCATGGCAACAAGTCGACCCCTAACCTATTTATCCTCTATCTGTTTCTATAGTTCTTATGGTATCCAAGCTAAGGTCCTTGTTTGTTCGTTGAACAAAAACAGACAAACATTCAGGTGCAAGGTTTTAATGCATCTAATTTTTGGTGAAGAAATATTTGAGCTCATCAAACGCCAACAATGATTGAAGACCACTTTAAATATAGGTCAAACCAGGTAATAAATCACAACAAACAAGTTAACAATCTCTTCGAAACAATGCACTAGGAGTGTGAGCCTTGTTGTTTGAGTCTGCAATGCCTATAGCACAAATCTTATTCTTCTCCACCTTATTTCCAACTCCATTTCAATATGCATTGGATGACTACAATGTCTATGGCACAAATATTTTAATGTCCTAGGTCATACAATACTGCATAGTGAAGCACCCTAATCTTGGAAGCAACAAAGATGCAGGCGCCACCATGATTTATTTCTTTCAGCAAACAGAATACTCAAAAGGATTTGAAATAACTATTTAAGTGAAATTATTTTCATTCACTTGAATGGACATTCATGCTTAGATCTAATGAAGCTAATATTGAATAATAAAAGAACAACTGAATAAATAAAACACTTGTCAGGGTGCAATTTCTTGTCATGTAATAAAAGAAGCATTTTGTGCATAGTATTAAAACTTCAAAACTGAAAATAACTATCCCATTCCAAGATGTATCTGAAAAACAAACGCCTAATTTTGAGATCATCAATTTTTCGAGATAATACATTTCTCTTCCTACTAGGACTTTAATCGGTATCTGAATGACCGGAGAATTCTGTTCTTGGTGTTCCAAAATCATCTGAGAAGGTAGATGAGGATGCTCTCCGATGATGAGATGCCTGTTTTGGTGTATGGGGCTCTGATTTTGGCGCCTCAGCCTTTTCAGGATCCTCATCCTGAATTTTTGCTTCTAAATCTTTCTGTTCTTGTTGAAGCAGCTCAATAGGTTTGACGCTGAAAATTTCCTCGGCTGCTTGTCCAATCTCTCGAGCAAGAAACCGAAGTTTTTCCTCCTTTTCAGCTAGGGAATCTTTGAGTTGAAAATTTTCATCTCTAGCTAGATCAGCAGTAGCTTTAGCAACGCATGCTTCATTTATAACCTGCTGCAATATGTCCCTCAATATATAAACTTCTTCCCTTGCTGCTCTAGTCATATGCTCAGCATCTTTAAGAGACTCGGCGAGTCTTGCAGTCTCCTGCTGAGCAAGAGTTTCCTGTTTTGCCTCGTCCAAAAGCTTTTGGTACCTAGCCTCAGTGTTTCTGACCATCTGTTTCAATCGTCTTGCCTCATCTTTTACTTGTTCTAGTTCTAATTGAGAAGCACTAAGTTTCTCCTTGGCCACAGTAGCTTCCGGTTTGGCTCTTTTCTTCTGCATCAGTTGCCAATTTAAGTTCTTTTCTAAGCAATAGCATCTCATCACTCAAAGCCTTGGCCTTTGAAGAAGCATACTTCTCCTTTTCTTCGGTCTTAGCCAAATTTGCCTTCGTTGATCCAACTTCAGACCTAAGGCGCTCCAGTTCCTTCTCCCAAGAAATCTTCCCATGGCAAGAACCATCACAATGCCTACTAGTTTGCTTGAACTCCTTTGACTTCAATGCCAATGAATCGAATATTTTAGACTTGGATAATCTTCTATTCTCTACTTCAACTTGTAGTTCATGAACCCTTTTCTTGAAATTGGATAATAAATCCATCGCCTGAGCCTCATTCCCTTTTGCACTATTCAATTCCTCTTTCAATTTTCCTAAACTAGCTTCTTTTTCTGCTAACCAAAGCTGAAACTCGTTTGCTCTCTCAATCTCCAACCTCAGAGACAAAATATTCTTATATTTAATCTTCAATTTTTCTTGAGTATTAGAATGCAGTTCCCTCGAAGTCCTTAGCTCTGTTAATAGTTCCCCAGTTGCCTTCACACTGTCCTCATTAGCTACCTCTTTCATGTGCCAAAGCTCCTCCTCAAGTTTTCCCATTTGCTCTTGCACGATTAAAAGTCTATTAATAGGATAGTCTGCAAGTGAAAACAATATACCAATTAGTCGGGATTAAGTTTTTTGCGTGGTACCAACTCATAATTAAACCGGAGAAAAATGACATGAATTTATTGGGCTAAAACGGTCTAAAGATACTCTTAATATGGTATTATATTATCCGTTTTGGGCCAAGCTCACACACCCAACAATCTTCCCCTTGAACTAAGTTCCACATGACCGATTACTATTCATGGGCTAATTTGGAGATTAACTGGGTGCCACCAATATGATCCGAGTATTTATGGTCACCAAAGCTCAGAGTAGAGTATGTGTCTTTAAAGCTATGGGTAAAGCTAGTAAATCGGCCGGTAGACCAGCAAAGGCACTAAGCCGGACCCTACACCATCACTCTTCTATCTTCATACTCATCCCGTCAAACCATTAGCTCTGATACCAGTTGTTGGGCTAAAACGGCCCAAAGATACTCTTAACATGGTGTGATATTGTTCGATTTGAACTAAGCTAACACGGTTTTTTCCAAAAGGTCTCACTCCATTAAGAGTATCCAACTCTTTGTAAGTAGTTATTTTTCTTTTTTATTTTTCAAGTGAGACTTTGTTCTTACACACCCAGCAGAATGATTATGCAATTTGTAAATAAATGCTAAATTTTGAAAAAGAACTTTATGTGCCAATAGAAAATCTAAAAAACTTCTACCACTAAAAGAATTAGTATTTTTATAATGTTTGAGTGAGATGTGCTTAAATCGAGCCATATGGACATAATTCATAATGTTTGAGGCGTATCGGATTTTTTGTTTGTCAAAAAACAATCATGAATGATGAAAAGATACAAAAAGTTTTGAACGAAAACCATGATGCATGTTACACCCAAAAAAAAAAAAAAGTACTCCCCGAAAGACAAAAATCAAGAATCAAATTGTATAATTCCATGATAAAATTGAATAAAAAATATGAAGGATGAAAGAAAAGGATTAATACCTTGAATAAATTGTAAACCTTGGATGGATTACTTTCAAGAAAAAAAGGGCGTCTTATTCTCATGCAAACTCAATACTCGAGAAACAAGAGACGAGAAAAGACTACGAGAGAATAAGTACTAGGACTCCTATTTATAATTGGGTAAAACCTACTCTTATTAAAACTAGACAACTCATCCCAATATTATTTTGACTACAAATCCTCTTTATATATGAATTAAAGAAACTAACAAATACTAAATCATAAACAATTTAGGTTTTCTACTCCAATTATAAATTAGCCTTCAACATATGTCAGAAAAAGTTAGCTGCTCCCAAAAGGTGTAGGTGTCTTTTGATTTGAACGAAATCAAACCTTAATTCCGGTTTTGATTTTGTTTTTTTTCCCCGTCCCGTGTCCGGTATCCATATTGGACCCCGATTAAATTCGGATTCCCGCCGGAAAGTCCAGGGGCAAAACACTGCATAACAAAAGTGATTTCCTAGACAGGAACTTGAACCCGAGACCTCTAATTAAGGGTTTTGATTTTGTTATTATGTCTCTACCTATACTTCGATTTTTGAATATTAAATGGTGTATTACCTAAGGCGTACAAAGTACATGAGTCAAAAATCTCTCCTCCCCTTTTAACGTGTTGCCTCAACTCTGAGCAACTTCGGAGGCGAGCAAAATTTGCCAACTCAGGACAAAAGTGTAAATTATTAAGAGAGGAGTGATCAAAAGCCAAAATTTAAGCATTGGGGATTAATTATTGAATTGTTGGATCTTGATTGATTTTATATGTTAGTTTGATGCTTTAAGAGGACATAGAATGATTGTCATTACATGACTGTCTTAATCAGTAAAAACTTACTTGCACTAGGTGTTTATATCAATCCAATAAAAATATGGCGCCTTCTTAAGCATGCGCAATTTTTCTTGTAAACTTATTAGCGTATTTAGAAGGCTGAGTATATCGCCTCAAACTTGTCAAATTTTCATTTAGACGTGAACTAAAGCTACGACCTATTGGCTATTGAAAACCTCAAGTCCTCAACCCAAGCAAAATTGCCCCTATTAAACACGTCTCCCGTAGCTTTTGGAATAACTTACGTGTGTGTTGCCAAACGCCTCTGATATGGCTGAACATTTGTAATGGAAAAAAGCAAGGATTTCATGTTCCTTTGGAAGTGCTAAATAGTGGTAGGTGCAACTTTGTAACTAAATGTTTGAGTTAATCAAATGCCTACCATGATTAAAGACCACTTCTTCAACCTTAAGGTACTAGATGGCACAGCCTAGTGGTTAATAAAGCAGGAATGACGGGAAAGACCATAGTTCACATTTCGTTAGATGTGTGAAAATCCGCTAGCTGATTTCTTCCTATCAGTTTAAGCCTTGATATAAGCTTAAGGTAAGAGTAAGGTCTGTGTACACATTATCCTCCCCATATTTCAAGTATGAAATTCCACTGGATTTGTTGTTGTTGTTGTTGTTAGTTTAAGCCATGATATACCTATGGATTAATTGAACTGCGCATAAGTTGGTCCGAACACCACCACATAAAAAGAAAAAAACTATTTCAGCTTTATGATATATTGGTTAAACCGGGTAATAACCCCATTTTAGCTTTATGCCTGAGTCTGCAATTTCTATGGCACAAATCTTATTATTCTTCACCTTATTACAAACTCCAATTCAACATCTCAAGAGTACATTGGACGACTATGGTTCCTTGCTACATATTAAGTTATTTCTTTAATGTCCTAAGTCATCACAGTATAGGGAGGAATCAAGATACAGACGCCACGAGTTATTTCTTTCAGTGACCCGAATATGCTGAATTGTTTACAAATTACCATCTAAAAATGAAATTAAAATCATGTATGTACATGGTGTTATAACATCGAACGACATTCATACTTCGATCTAATGAAGCTAATATTGAAGATTAAAATAACAACTTGATGATATAAAAAATTGGCAGGCTGCAACTACTTTGCTTCTGATAAATGGAGCTTCGAAGGGAAACCTTCGCGTAACGGGTAAAGTTACTGTCATGTGATCGAGGTCATGGATTCGAGCCGTGGAAACAGCCTCTTGAAAAATGCAAGGGACCCTTGTGGTCTTGCCTTTCTCCGGATCCCGCGCATAGCGGGAGTTTACTGCACCGTACCACTTAAAATAACTGTACAATTTCAGGTTGTATATACAGAACAAGGGCCTACTAACTGGATGGTTCCCTCTTATGGAAACTCTTCCTCCTTATGAGGTCACCAACTCTTCGAAACAACGCTTTTTTCCTCCGACTATTACTAGGACTTCTACCACTATCTGAATTATCGAGATGATTATAATCTGGATGATCAAAATCTTCTGTTCTTGATGTTCCAAAATCATCTAAAGAGGCAGATGAAGACACTCTCTGATGATGAGATTCCTGTTTTGTTGTATCAAATATTGAGCCCTTAAGTGCCTCGACTTTTTCAGGATCCTCGTCTTGAATTTTCACTTCTAAATCTTCCTGTTCTCGTTGAAGCTTCAGCTCATTAAGTTTGAGGTCATAATGTTTCTCCTCTTCTTGATCCTTGTCTTCAGTTTTCAGTGATGACGAAGAAAGCAACCGTTTTAACTCCTTGACATTTTCATGAGCTGCAACTTCATTAATCCTAAGGCATTCATTCTCTCGAGTAAGAAAACAAAGTGATTCCTCCTTTTCAGCTAGGGAATCTTTGAGTTGAGAATTTTCATCTCTAGCTAGATCAGCAGCAAGCTTTGCAGCGTTCGCTTCATTTATAACCTGCTTCAATATGTGCCTCAATTTGTAAATTTCTTTCTTTGCTCGTCTAGTCATATGCTCAGCATTTTTAAGAGACTCGGCGAGTCTAGCAGTCTCCTGCTGAGCAAGAGCTTTTTCTTCTTCAGAATTTCTGACCATTTGTTTCAATTGTAATGCCTCTTCTTTTACTTGTTCTAATTCTAATTGAGAAGCACTAAGTTTTTCCTTGGCCGCAGTAGCTTCGCTTGCTACTTCCTTCAACGCTAACGCTAAATCATCCAACGCCTTTTGGTTCTTTTCTTCTGCATCAGTTGCCAATTTAAGTTCTTTTCTAACCAAGATCATCTCATCACTCAAAGCCTTGGCCTTTAAAGAAGCAAACTTCTCTCTTTCTTGAATCTTATCCAAATTCGCCTTCGCCAATCCAAGTTCAAACCTTAGGCATCCCACTTCCTTCGCCAACGAATTAGCAATCTTTCCATCGCAAGAATAATTCACGTGCCTGCTATTTTGCATGGACGAAGCCTCTAGTGATTCAATCTTCTCATGAAGGGAAGATATCTCAACCTTAGATTTTTCAAGTTCAATCTTAGTTTGCTCAAACTCTCTTGTCTGTGATGCTAAAGAATCAAATACTTTAGACTCCAATAATCTTCTATTCGCTACATCAGCTTCTAGTTCACGAACCCT
Source organism: Nicotiana obtusifolia (assembly GCA_002018475.1). Taxonomy (NCBI): domain Eukaryota; kingdom Viridiplantae; phylum Streptophyta; class Magnoliopsida; order Solanales; family Solanaceae; genus Nicotiana; species Nicotiana obtusifolia. The sequence continues at coordinate 32,499 of MCJB01018052.1, read as the reverse complement.
TTTCTTAAAATTGGATAATACATCCATTGCCTGAGCCTTATGCTCTTTTGCATTACTCAATTCCTCTTTCAATTTCCTTAAGCTATCATCTTTCTCTGCTAACTTAAGAGGAGACTGTTCTGCTCTCTCTATCTCCAACTCCAAAGACTTGATATTGTTTTGTCTAACCTTCAATGCTTCTTGCGCAGTATTAATATACAATTTCTTCAATGTCTTTAGCTCTTCTTGATGTTTTCTCATTTGCTCTTGCATGATTAAAAGTCTATTAATCCAATATTCTACAAGCAAAAACAACATATTAAATTAGTTGGAATTAAACTTTAGTCGTGTTAGTACGTTTACTTAAGGACCAATTTTGAGAGTCCTTTTAGTCTTATCAGATTTATATGCGAGTAAAAAAATGTAAACAACTCCTAATGCTAGATAAATCAATTTTTTTAAAACAATATCAGGTTGAGACAGATATAAATGGAGTGATATGGACAAAAAGGATTCATATAGCTGACACTGCGTGTTTGGGTGATGCTTAGTTATTTTAATGTTTTAAGACAATCACAAATGATAAAAAATTCCGGGAAAAAACCATAATCCATGTTACACCAAAAAATCACTATCCTGGAGAAAAGAATCAAGAATCAATTTGTATAATTTCCCAGATAAAAAGTGAATAAAGAATATGAAGGATGAAAGAAAAAGTTTTTATACCTTGGATGGATTTATTTCAAGAAAAAAAAAAGGAGGTGCTTGAATCAAATTTGAGACCCAAGGCGTCCCTGTTTGGTTACTGGGCAAAGTTGTCCAAAATACACCCAGATCCAGATGTGCAAATCCCTCAAAGTTGCTAAAGAATCAATCTTATACTCATGCAAACTCAATGGTCAAGAAACAAGAAACCAGACAAAATCATAAAACTTTAAGGATAAAACGTGAAAGGAAACAATTATATCCGAGAAAGCCTCTGTACTTCAAAGATAAGCGATAGTACACACACGACATTTGGGAAAATATCTACAGCCACTACAAATGAGTCAGAGAAAAGCAGTTGCGCCGTTAGCGAGGGGTTTGTTAGAAAATCAAATTAGACAAAAAGCGAGAGAGTGAATGGTGGATAAGGAGTTGAGACATAAGATGAGCAAAATGTCCCTCTTTCTATGAATCACCCTTGTGCTAAAAAGGATATAAAACTAAAAAGAGAGCTAATGCTTCATAGCATTGTGCAAAGGAGTCATTTTTTGGATTAATTACACTCGTCTATTACCATTCTTTAAATACTTGTTAGTTTATGATGGTGAATTAATGTGATGTAATTACTCCATGGAAACAGTTCGACAGTGAAGGAGCTAAATCTAAAAGTTAATGTTGTCTAGCTTAGGGGAATGCTAAAAAGTTGATTATCTCATGCTTAAAATTGTATTATCTCATGCTTGGTTATGCCTAAATGATAGAATTAGCTATTCTGCTATCTCTCAATTGAACGAAACAACCCCCACAGGATAAATAAATTCTGCTAAAATCGCCAATAATAACTGATGAAAAACAACTTGAGCTTTGAAGATACAGCAGGTTTAGTAGTAGTTATTAAAATTATATTAGTATCAGGATAGGATACAGTCTAGGGTGATCAATGCAATATCTCACATTTTTCTAATGTAATACCTTTCTAAGCAGAGCCTACTGATTTAATTCACTTCGGGGTAGCAAGAGATGCAAATATCTCAGAATAGTGACAACGGAAGCATCAGAAAACATAGTCCACACTTTCAATACCGACAGGCCACATCCAAGCCAACCACCGTTTCAGTGGGACAAAGGCATCCTTAGTTTTCGAAGAGCACAGCATAATCAATTAATTATCCACAACTTCATGAACTAATCATTAGATGAAAGAACTGAACATTGTTCGACACCAGTGGTGTGACACCAAAACATTAGAGATCCAAACAAAATATCGTATTTTTACCCACTTCTCCAAAATTAAAGACCAACAAATTACAGCACACCACCAGCCACCAACAAATTCAAAGCAACAAGCCCTACTACTAGATTTAGTTACTGTCTTTTAAGTCTTACAAAGAAAAGACAGACAAGGACCAATAACGCTACTAGCCAGAGTTGATCAAATTAAGCACGCTCGCCCCTGATTCGCCTGGCAAGCTGAATGTCCTTAGGCATAATTGTCACACGCTTGGCATGAATGGCACAAAGGTTAGTGTCCTCAAAGAGACCCACCAAATAGGCCTCAGCAGCCTCCTGAAGAGCCAGCACCGCATGACTCTGGAAACGCAGATCAGTCTGAAAAAACAAAGAAATACACAAAGAAAGATCAATCACCAGAAAACAACATAGGCTACATCCTCCTTGCCACAAAAGTAGTAAATTCAAAAACCATAAACCAAAAAATTAATCCACAAAATCTACCTTAAAGTCCTGGGCAATTTCACGAACAAGCCTCTGGAATGGAAGCTTCCTGATCAAGAGCTCAGTACTCTTCTGGTACTTACGGATTTCACTGCAGGCATATAATGCTAATTAGGCATGCAGTTAAATTGATAAACTCTAAAGACAACCAGAAGTTTAAAAAAAATGTACTTACCGAAGCGCAACAGTACCAGGGCGGTATCTATGTGGCTTCTTCACACCCCCAGTGGTAGGAGCGGACTTACGTGCAGCCTAATACACATAAGATGCAAAATTAAAAACTAATGCTTACAAAATATATTTTAGTGAAGACCAAGAATAAACTAAACAGAAATAGACCTTAGTAGCAAGTTGCTTCCTTGGAGCTTTTCCTCCTGTAGACTTACGAGCAGTTTGCTTGGTACGAGCCATCTGAATACCAACAGTTTTTTTTTTTTAAATCAAGACATGAGAAAGACTTAAATTTGCAATTATAGAAGAAACACACCCAGATTTTCATAAGATTAAGAAGTAAGACAAACGAAGGGTTTCAACTTTGCACTAAAAACAAGGTGGTGGAAACCAAATGAAAGATTAAGACTTTCAACTTGCACCATTGCAAGTTGATGATTAAACAGAGTCAACCTCCAGATTGTGCAAATTTGAAGAACATAAAATTGCTTAATGCAATATTAATGTACTCACTATTCCAAAAAGAATGACATATCAATAGCTAAATTGAGGGAGTCATATAACCTTTTAATTTGGTAATGATTTTTTCAAATATGTCGAGAACAGAAATCCATGCTGAAATTAGCACCAAAATAATGTGTTGCCTCACACTAGCATCTCTTATTAGCACAAAACTTGAGAGACTCTATTTCGCACTAATACATGAAAAAACACACCAAGGATTTCACAAAATAAAGAACTGAAAAACGATAGAAGATTTCAACTTTGCACTTGAAAATAAACCTCTTAATTCTTCTTTGATTGTTCCAAATACGTTCAAACAGCATGAGTGTCAAAAGTAGCTGACTAGTCCTAATATTCTAGGAAATTCAAAAAATCAAAGAAAAATATATTCTAATTTGCAACAGGATAAGAAGGGTTGGATCCAACCCAAGCAGTCTCTATTTCACAAAAAAGGAGAGCAATCTCTTTTCTTTTTTAAAATCCCTAAAATAGAACAGCAAACTCCGAAACTATTATAGGAACCAAAGTAGAAGAGTTAAATCCCTAAAATATTATAGAAATCAAACATTCCGTAAAAACCCTAACTTTATGCAGCTACACCTACAATTGTAACTTAGAAGATAGTCAGAAACCCTAACCCCAAAATTTCCACAGAAAAAAACGAAAATATAACCGATCAATTTCTTCATATATCATATATACAAGAGAAATTCAAAAATATATGCGGGAACATTTTGACTAACCTCTTATGCAATCTCTTTTTTTCCTTCTTTTCTTTTCTTCTTCTTCTTCTCTCTTTTTGTGTTGTAAATTAAAAAGTTTATAAGAAATGGAGGTTAAGCATTATATATATAACGTGTTGGCGGAGGGGGGTATCGCGTTATCAAAATTGTATATACGGTTCAGAATGGTTATCCCTGTGCTTTTCTAATCCACTATCTACGGTTATTAAATGCGTTAGTTGTGTTTTCTAAAAATGATTGGACGGTTATGATTTGCGTTTGAAGTTCGTGCCGGATTCAGGGGCCTCTACACTTGATTTTCATTGGCTGAAATTATCGAGTTCACTTATGATTAGACACGTAATTTGTTGCTTTGGCGGATTAATAGGAACTTTGAATAAGTTTAGGTCTTAATCTGTATTTTATTGCAATTACAATAAAGTAACGAAACTATTACTCCCTCGTTGTTCCATTTTATGTGTTGTCAGATTCAGATTGGACGACTATTTTAACAAAAACGTATAATTTTAAAATACTTTATTATTTTAAATATATAATAACAATTATAAAAGCATGTTATTATTAGGGTTAAAACATTTAAATTATTTTTAAATATAAAAATAAAAGTATTTTTTAAAGCCGATTAAAAGGAAAAGAATACTACATCAATGAAACATATATGACTAAAATAGCAAAATAGCCCATTGACGAGGCAAAATAGCAAATAAATGCTTCATTTATCTCATCGTGTACTATGCTTCTTTTTTCAAGTCTATTCCAAAGCACATCTTTCAATAATTAAAAGTCTTTAATATTAACTTTTTTATTTATTATTAATATATTTTTTTAGAAATAGAAATGCGATAATACATTTAAAATCGTAAAATTCCGAAGGTATTTTTGTATATGTTACTCCTAAAAGACTTTTTCCCCTCTCGTTTGTTCGAAGAGAAAAGAAAAAGAGAAACAGAAAAGGAAAGCTTAATCCAGAACTTCATCTGTTGGGCTTTATATATGTATCCCCAAAGCACTAAAACCCAACGAAAAAAAAAGAAAAACAGAAATAGTCGGATTTACACATAATTTTAAAAATAATCAAAATTTAGTAATTTTATATAAATTTGAACAAAAATACCCCTAAAATTAGAAAAAATTCAAATTTTTTATATATAAGATTCTAGCATAATATGCTGGAATTTCATAATGTCAAGAAGTTACAACATAACGTGCTAGAAGTTAATACGTAGAAACTCCATAATCAATATGCTGAAATTTTTCATATGCTGGAGTTCTAATATAATATGCTTGAAGTTTATACGCAAAAATTTCATAATGCAATATATTATACTAGAATTTTATGTATTTTAATAAAATAATAATTATTTATACATAACTTTACAAATAATAATTATTTTAAATTATCGGTCCGAAAATTGAGTAGGCCATTATATTTTCACAAACCCCAACACCCAAAAGTTGTTCAAGAAGACGACGCGCACGTCACATCGCGCTCACGTTAGAAAAAACTTAGACCAAACGTAAAGAAAAGTCAATCGGCGCACGTTAGCTAGTACCATCTTCCCTTCTTCGCTAAATTGGAAAATCGCAGACGATCAGAAGGAGAAAAATAATAAAACTCGCTCACCGTCACCTATCACTTCCTTCTGATCGTCTCCGATCAATTGTCCGTCCATATCTTATCAATTGCGATTTGATATATAGAATTTGTATTTAAAAAAGCGCACAAAAATGTGGGTGTTTTATTTGATCTCGTTGCCATTAACCCTAGGCATGGTGATTTTGACATTAAAGTACTTTTCTGGTCCAGACGTGCCCCGTTACGTGTTCTTCACTGTTGGTTATACCTGGTTTTCCTCTATCTCCATTATTATCCTTGTGCCTGCCGATATTTGGACGGTACATTTTCATCATCCTTCTTATATTGCAGTCATTTTAGTTTTATATTGATTTTGATGTTTTGCTGACCTGAAATATTGGAGTAAAGCTTGAAAGACAAGAATAACTCGAAAGTCATGGATTTATGTAGGTCATATCAAGTCGTTGGGATTAAAGCCTAGTTATTGTTGAAGCACCCTAATTTTGTCGTAAAAGATAAATTTTGAGTATTGGAGAAGTAGGTCCACCAAGGGTGGCACCCAAGATGTGGCCTAGTGGTCAATGAAGTGGGAGGAGAATAGTGAGGCCTCATCTTCAAATTCCAACATAGGCAAAAATGCTAGGTGATTTCTTTCTATCTGCGTAGATTTTAGCGGGTGGACTAGCAGGAACCCGCTGGAATAGTTAGGGTGTGCGCAAGCTGGCCCAGAAACCATTGTCATAAAAAATAGGTCCACCAGGGGTTGTTTGGGGGTGGTGGTGGTGGTGGTGGTTGTGTGTGGATATGGTAGCCCTTTCACCTCCCTGTGGTAATTCCACTGGGGTGTTTATGAGGAATTTTCTGTCTCAGCAAATGCTCTGCATGATTGCAGTTTTAAATCTAATCTTTGGTCAGTATTGAAATGAATAACCTTGTTTGATTATGGTTCATTTTCAAAGACATTTTTTTTTTATATTTATGTATGTTGTGCATGTTGATGGCGCCAGACAAGTTTGTTCATGAAATTATTGCATGTCTAATGGGATCCTCGTTGTCTGGTGTCTTGCATTAGCTGAATTTTGAAAGAACATATTTGGCCAGTCTTCTAATCTAGTGAATGGATTTTCTCTCTGTATCTAACTAATGTCAGGAATTTTACAAAGTTTAGTGAAATTAAGATTGGTAAACTGTGTTGTCTTTGATGTAAATGCTCATACAAAAGTTTATGATGTTTATTTCATGTTGATATTTATTGTCTTTTTGTTCAGACAATAGTTGGACATAGTAATGGAGGCATATCATTCTTTTGGAGCTGGTCATATTGGAGTACATTCCTACTTACATGGTATGATGGACTTCCATTTATATCTGTTTGCTTCTGGATGTGTATCTGCTGAAGATGGAAAATGCTTAAACTTTTTCTGCTCATGTCATATCTGTTTCTGGATGCTCTTTGTTTCAGTCTGCTTCAACAGTTAATTATCTCCATTACCAATTATTGCAGTATAGCCAACCCTGGGAAATGATTGACTGATTGATACAACCAATCATAATCCGCCCAAAAAATGTGAATTTGGTGTCTTGTCTAAAATAAAATTGACTTATGTTGATGCTAGATCGCCTCGCTTAGACCTTTTGCTTGTTGTTTGTAACAAAGTGCTTTGTGTAGATATTTGTGTCATAGATAGGCAACATTCTATTTTGCTATTAGTTGGCTGGTATTATATTTTCCAGTTTTCTCTTGGGAGCTATCTCCATTTTCACATTTCTATGACGTGTTTCCTAACACACATTATTTATATTTGTTGAATAGGCTTGTGGTTCCCCTCATTCAGGGTTTTGAAGATGCTGGAGACTTTACACTTGTAGAGCGATTGAAGACTAGCATACATGCCAACTTGGTCTTCTATGCCATCCTGGGGGTCGTCGGTCTTCTTGGACTTATTCTCCTCATTACCATGCAGAAACGTTGGTGCGTTCTTTTTGCTCTAAGCATTTTTAATAGTTTTTAAATCTAAAATGTGGGTTGCTGCTGTATATGGAAGGATACACAGGCTGTTTATCCCGTTCCTAATTTACTCTCTCCAAACTAGATAGAATGACTTTGTCCTTCATTGGCTTTATCATCTGCTCACATCCCATTGTTAGTCAAATAGATCCCAAATTGTATATAGTGTGTCGCTTATGTTGTTGAAGGATTAGAAAGTGAATTTTGTCAGCTAGTTGAAGAAGCAACTCAACCGTTGTATCTTCTGTTTTTACGATTATTTTAGTAAATAATCTTGTGTCCATTTTGTCAATCATAGGGATGGTAATGCACTGGGTTTTGCTATGGCATGCTCAAATACTTTTGGACTTGTGACTGGTGCTTTCCTTCTTGGTTTTGGTATGAGCGAAATTCCAAAGAGCATGTGGAAAAATGCAGATTGGACTACTCGTCAGAAGGTGCTTTCTCATAAAATTGCCAAAATGGCTGTGAAGCTTGATGATGCCCATCAAGAATTATCAAATGCTATTGTGGTAAGTCTTGCTTATGATTCTGCTATTTGTTCAAAATATGCTTTCTGCCTTGTTCTGCGGGTTTGGGCTCATTTCTGTACTCAGGTTACAGCTTGCATTGAAATGTTATTGAGATATTATGTCATTGAATAATGTTGATAGAGAGGCCAAGAAATATCAAATTGTACTGTCAATGATGTTTGTTTGTTCCTCTTATGTGTGCCCAGTAAGTTACTTTTGCTCGTTGGTTGTTTGATACTCAGGAAATAAGTTACATCACTTTTACTGGTTCTCTTCTCGTGCACTTATAAACTACTGTTGGGCATGGTGAACTTAATCAGGTTGCTCAGGCAACATCGAAGCAGATGTCCAAGCGTGATCCTTTGAGGCCTTATATGGACGTTATTGATAAGATGTTAGTTCAAATGGTATGGCTCCTTTTCTGTATCTACTGACTTATACTCTTTCTCCTCCTTTTTGTTTTCTAAATACATGCATGATATTTTATTTCATTTACAGTTCAGGGAGGATCCATCTTTCAAACCGCAAGGGGGTCGATTGGGGGAAGATGACATGGATTATGATACAGACGAGAAATCAATGGCAAAACTTAGGCGTAATCTTCGTATAGCTCGAGAGGAGTACTATAGATACAAAAGGTGAAGTCAATGCTGCATGTCAAGTTGCTGCTTCCATACATTACTGTGCCTTCTTGCACTGCTTGCCCATGTGAACCTATTCCTGTGTACTTGTTATTCATCCGGAAAAAATCCTCATAAGTCAATTGTATTATCCTATAGTTCAAGAATAAGTGTCAGATCCAGTTCCCCTTATTCCTTGATGAGTCATAGTATGCCAATCTAGCAGGTCACATGGAAAGTAAGCACGGTACCCTTTCGATGATATCTACTAGCTCCTACAATATATTTTGATTTTAACAAGCCTCTGTTACCTCCGTAATAAACTCTGTTACTACACTTTCAACGGTCTTAGAATGTCAAAAAGCACGGGACCCTTTCAGTGATATCTGCTAGCTCTTACCAATATCTGAAGGTTTGGATCTTAACAAGCGTCTGTTACCTCTGTAATAGAATGTGTTACTAGACTTTGACTGGACTTCTCCTTCTTGTACATTTTTGGAGTTCACAAAGCCTACCCGTTAGTTTATATGTTTGTGGAAAGCTGTCCCTTTGTCCAGGCATTCACCTTTGGTACTGTTGCTTTGCAGATCTTTCCCTTTAATAACATCTTATACATCATGGCCTAAAGATGGATTTTGCTCTTTTCTTCTGGATGCAGCTAGAATTAATCATTTGACACTCCTGACTAAGCACTTTGTCCTGGTTATCTATTTTCACTAGCTCTTATTTTGCATCCGTGTTTGAAAAACATTGATGATAAAAATTCTTATTCTAACAATTAATGCAAGAACTTTCTTTGTTATCTCCACATTTTTTTCTCAGTATATTTCAGCAACATACCGGTGAATGTCTCATTATCTTCTGGCTGTAAATATTTAATGATTTCACCAGGGGCCAACTGATAACTTAACCTTGTAACATGCAGTGAGTATTTGACATGTGTAACGGAGGCTCTTGAACTGGAAGATACAATTAAGAATTATGAGCAGCGCAATGCAACTGGTTGGTATGTGTTATTATTCTACTTTTGTTTTCTGGTAGCTGTTCTATATTTGTCCACCAGTTTTGTTATAAGCACCTGCTTTTCCTCTGATCCCCAAAAGAAACCAGGAAAATGATTCAAGCAGGAGTCCCAACCTAAAGAACTTTATTGTATGTGTAAAATACAAAGGAGAGCACCAAGGTTGTGGCCTAGTGGTCAATGAAGTGGGTTGAGAACAATAAGGTCCCTGGTTCAAATTCTAGCGGAGGCAAAGACACTAGGTGATTTCTTCCCATCACCTTGATGAACAGAGTTACTCTAGTACCTATCATTGGCGGGAGCTAGCAGTTATCTCGTGGAATTAGTCGAGGTGCGGACAAGCTGGCCCGGACACCATAGTTATAAAAAATAATAAAACGAGATGCATTTTGAAACTATAGTATACAAATTTTGTATAATGTTATGAAAGATACGGAGAGATGTGAAGTGATGGGTCATTATTTTAATGGTAAGACAATGCAACTCGAAGAAATACACACTTCGGATAATGAGGTGCAAAGCAGCAGGGAGCGATCACTTTTTATAAATGAGATGGAAAAGAAAAAAAAGAAAAAATATACCCAGTTTAATCCACAAGTGGGGTCGGGGGAGGGTAGTGTGTACGCAGACCTTACCCCTATCTGGCGAGGTAGAGAGGCTATTTCCGATAGACCCTCGACTCAAGAAAAGGTGAAAAGAGAGAGAAGGGAAGAAGACGAAGAAGAAAGAGGAAGAAGAAAGAAAGAATAGGGTGACGAAGAACGATAAGAAAAAGGAGAAAAAGACAACAACAATAAAAATAACAAGTAAAAAAAAAAGTAGCATCAAATAGTAACAAACTGAAAAATGACACAGGGAGTGAACGAAACAATAGGCAAATACTAGAGGTTAAAGAATACGAATAAAACAAGAGCGCTACTGATACTACTTGAAAAGAATGGGGAACTCTCGACTACCTACTATCTACTCTAATCCTCGACCTCCACACCCTTCTATCCTAGTTCATGTCCTTAGTGAGCTGAAAAAGTGCCATGTCCTGTCTAATCACATCTCCCCATTACTTCTTCGGCCTACCTCTACCTCTTCTCAGCCCCCCATGGCCAGCCTGTCACACCTCCTAACAGGAGCATCCGTACTACTCTGCACGTGCCCGAACCATCTCAGCCTCAACTCCCGCATCTTGCCCTTCATGGGGGCCACTTCCGTTTTGTCCCGAATAACGTCGTTCCTAATCTTATCTTTCCCGGTATGCCCACACATCCATCTTTGTATCCTCATTTCTGCTACTTTCATCTTTTGAACATGGGAGTTCTTTGACAAAAGAAAAAAAGAAAAAGATATAGTTATCTGAGGACTGGGAACTGTTTCTTTTCTGCAACTCTTGTTCTTCTTCTCTGGTTTACGACTGCTCTTCTTTTTCTACTTTTGTTTATCTGCTTCTCTCGATTTTCTTTCTTTCTTTCCTTTCACAATGAATTTTCTTCTTCTGGTGAGTAAGTCGTCCTCTTCTTCTAGCTTTCAATTAAGGCAGCATTTTTGTTGTTGGTGTGCATATCCTATTCGTTTGCTACTTCTGCTTCGTTGTGCTTCTCTTCTCGCTCTGTTCCCTTTTTGTTCTTCAAATTCTTGATTTATAGGAAGATTGTTTGGAATAAAAAATGATGCAACCAAATCTCACTATTGATGCAATTGCTATAAGGCAATTAGATATTTAATTGAATTATGATGTTATAAGTTCTTGTAAATTAGGTAAATTTGTGTGCTTTGTTAATTTCGAAGATGACTTCTCGCTTAAAGCTTCAGGGGTCTTTTTTTTAGCTCACTTTTTATTTCTGAAAACACTTGATTTCAATTTTGACAGATTATATTGGCTTTTATGGATAGGTTTTAGAAAAAGCTTGTTTGGTTAGGGGAAATCTATTATCATGAAAAGAAATTCTTTTGGCATTCTTCTAAGCTTTTATAAATTTCTTTCATGCTGTTAGGCGTTGATTTTTAAACTGAGCACTAGTTTTATGCTATTTCTGATTTATAAGTCATGGGGCATTAGATGAAATCCTAAGATTTTACTTTGTAATTTTTACTTTTTATATTTTCTGCCTTCCTTCCTCTCTTTTCTTTTGCCTTTGCTGTGAGTCCTTGACATTTTTGCACAAGAGTTTCAAAACTCCAAGTTAATGAAGTAATTTCATCTAAATCTAGTCCCTTTGCTTCTAGATGTTCACTATCGTGTTAAAATTTATGCAGGAAATTTGTTTCAACCTTGAGATCTGAAAGGGCTGGAACTTTGGGTTCTTTCTTAGACACAGCAGGTATTTACAAGGGTGTTTTCTAGTTTATATATCTGTGATAGATGGATTCAAAGGAGGAGCATACTCATTAGTAGTAGTTTGCATCACCACTGCATAAACTATAATTGAAGTTCTGATGATGGCAGCATATTCTATAATTGAATTTTCTTTTCTGGTTGGGGTTCTCCTTTTATACCAAAAGAACCAGTGGAGGTAGAAAGGAGAAGACTTCTGAGTTCCTTTGCTGGTTAGATTATTGATCTTGAAAAGAAACTTTAGTTATAGACTAAAATGAGTTCAGAACTTCCAGCCTATTCGCCATAATCAAGAGGTTTACCTTAGAACTCCTTCGTTTGGTTCTAGCTAAATGAATCCAACTACACAGAAAGGCCAGATTTCCAGTGTTGCATTGTTTTTTTTTATTTGCTTCAGGACTAGCGACGCACGGTTCAAAACTCGGTAGATAATGGATCCTCCCCTCTACCCTTTTCCACTTAAATACTAGGCCATTGTTTGCGGCATTTTTCTAAGCTGTGACGTATGCTTAAGCCACACATTACGTGCTGTGCTTTTGCCACTATACCTAAGCCCTGAGGGCAAGAATGTCGCATTGTTAATCAAGATAAGTACCTTGAGCTCTTACCAAGAACTGGTCTTACAGAGTTGGTGGAATGCATTATTCCAAGCAGAGTAAATTCGTCACATGTATGCTGCAAAAGCACTAGTAACTGATACCTGTGTGCTTCGCCAGGTTAACTGACTGTGCAATTATATTCCAGACAGTAGAGCACTAATTAGGCAATAAGAATGATGGTTCATGCTTGTTTATTTGATATTGGTGTCAAGGACAATACCAATATTGGCATCCTTAGCTTTTGATACCTCTATCCCACATGAATAGAAGGATGTGGACACATGTTTTGCAGAGTCTGTTGATTATAAACAACATCAACTACTACTGCTGCTGCTGCTGCTACACCTCAATTCCAAGGTGTTGGTTATCCAACTAATAATTTGTTTGATGGCGTCTTGGTCGGTTGTTTATTCTCTGAGTCATAGCTGACTAATTAATATGTACTCAAGTATTTTATTTGTTTGAAGTATTAGTTTTGTCATATAATATCTGCTTGTATTTGGTTTCTCCACTTCTGTAATAAAGGTTGATATTCTTTTCCAGAATTAATCTGGCGATGTGTCCTGCGGAAGCAATTAGAGAAAGTCTCAGCTGTGATTTTTGGTTGTATGTCAGCTGCTATTCTATTGGCAGAGGCAACTCTATTGCCAAGAGGAGTTGATTTGTCTCTATTTTCCATTCTTATAAAATCTGTGGGAGATCAAGAGGTTCTTGTTCAGGTACTTTCAGATGATTATGTTCTTATATGGAAGTTTTTCCCTTGTCTGGAATGTTTTTAGTGTTTCTAGCATTTGTTATTGGATAATTATGAGTCATGATTGCTTTTGCATTAGCTATACTTTTTTATCGTCATTTTGATGAGATTCTGCTCATTGTTAAAGGGCAGCAATTTAATCACTACAACGACGTACTGGGTGGTCTTTATTTTTTTTAATAACAAAAAGAGCACCTACTATAGCTTTGTAACATTTTGAATTAGTTGTACAATACCTGGACATAAGGGTGCACAAGTGGGTGCATAAGAGACTTGTTTGCTCACCCTGGCTTGTTATCGTGTTACTTGAAGACCTTAGAACTACTTCACGCGTGATGTTCAGACAGTTAATTTTTCTTAGTTGTGGCAATTCTTAGCCCTTATCTCTTTTTCAACCTGCCAAGACCATTTATCACCCACCCATTTACGGAAAAACAAAGATGGGCCTATCCTTTTTGAAGCCGTAAAGAAATGTGCGCATAGGAGTTGTAATGGGCTGCAAAGGGATTTACTAGTTTCCAAAAAGAAAAAAGAAGAGAAATGTTGGAACTCATAATAAGTGAAAAGATATAGAAGTAGATCCATAAATGGTTGGAGGTAGGATGACTTCTTTTCGAAAAAAGAAATCAAATTGTTAGTTTTTGTTGCTAATGTTGAAACTGAGTTATGATGTATCCTAGAAAATTTGGGATGGATTAGAGGGTTGAAGTGTAGAAGAAGTGAGAGAAGAATTATCAGTCTCACAAGTACGTTATGCAGATGATACTTTGATTTTGTATGAAGCTGACTGAGAGAGAGCAACTCTTACATCTAAGAAGAGTTTTATTAGCTTTTGAAGCTGTGTCAGGGTTGAGGATGCACTTGGCTTTAATGCAGAGCATTGCATTAGTGGTCTGGCAGACATAATGGGTTGTAGGGTGCAGCAGCTTCCTACTAGTTATCTAGGCCTACAGTTAGGAGCTAAAAAAAATGATCAGAAGATGTGGCAGGGAGTTCTAGATAGGTGAAGTAGTATATTGGTTCCATGAAAAAAAATTATACTTGTACTTTGGGGGAAGACTTACACTAGTTAACAGTGTGTTGAATGGCATGCCTACTTATTTGATGTCACTGAGAAGAATGGAAACAACAGTGGAGAAAAACTGAATACTATGAGAAGTAACTTCCTTTGGGGAGGTAATGCTGATAGAAGGAAGTTCCACTTGGTTAAATGGCAGGAGGTGATGAAAGGAAAAAAAGGAGGGGGGATGGGAATAAGGAACTAAAGGTTGCATTAATAAAAGCTTATTATTTAAGTGGCTTTGGAGATATAATGATGAAAGTAACAGTTTATGGAAACAACTGATAAATGTCAAATATGGCAGGAGGGATTTTTGGACTCCCTGTGCAGTCCAATCCTCTTCAAAGGGGGGAGTATGGAGTACTATTGGTAGTTTATGGAGTGAATATAGTCAGTTTGTAAAGCTGAAGCTGGGGAGTGGACATAAAATCCAATTCTGGTCTGATGTATGGCTGGGGAGTTTAAGTCTGAAATCAAAGTTCCAATTTTATATAAATGCTCCACTTATCGGATGACCCTTGCCACCTCTTAACTATTAGGGCTCGTTTGGTATAAGGGTTAAGGGTTAATCCTTGGATTAAATTTGAGATGAGTTTATCCCATATTTGATTGGGATAAAATAGTGGTATAACTAATCCCGGGATTAGTTATACCCGGATTGTAGTGCTTTTTTATCCCTGTGGAAGGGTGGGATAACTAATCCCAGGATAATTAATCATGGGATAACTTGTTTCCTAACCAAACGACCCCTTAGAGTTTGTATTCAACACTTGGATTTTGGAGTATTTGGTGTTGATCAGATACGTGGAACCCAGAGGATTGGTTCAGTTTCAATGATATTTTCTTTAAGCTCTGCCCTACACAGTTTGTCTGCCCTTCCAGGGGTAGGGGTGTGTATATCTTACCTTCCTCAGACCCCACTTGTGGGAAATTACTGGGTTTGTTGTTGTTATTGTTGTTGTCTGCCCTACACAGTTTGTGACCCGTACAATGTGTGTTCCTAGGCCACAGGACAGTCAAACTAAAACTAATACATTCAATGTATTATTACAAAGGATGACATGGTATTTGACCTCACAATAAAGAGCTAAAACGTGGTTTGGATTGAAAAGCTCTACAGACGGCTTGCATTACTGTCAGCAAAATTGCTCCCCCTTTTTCCCCTTAAAATCATTTTTGATTTTGTTTCTTCAATTATTTCTCACATATTGATGGTCCTCTCATTTAATTATATCTGGAACTATTAGTTTTGAGATAAGCTCTATGTCCTGCATTAAGATAGCTAAAATGGATGGAGTCTTAATTCTTCAGATTGTTAAGTGACTTTTGCCAACGTTCTATGCTTTTCTACCAATGCATGTCTTTTATGCATGTTGAATGTTGATACAATCTTCAGCTTTCAAGCCAATACTTCCGCATTTTGCAGGTGTTTGCTTTTCTGCCACTTATGTATATGTGTGTCTGCACTTACTATTCACTGTTTAAAGCTGGAATGTATATGTTCTACTCGTTGACACCAAGACAGACAAGTTCAGTGAGCTTGTTAATGATTTGCTCGTAAGTCTTATTTTTTCCTAGTAATCTTATTGCAGTAAAAGCAAATTTGGTGTTCCGTATTAATTTAGAGTTTCCTCAATGTATCTGCCAGGATGATTGCTCGCTATGCACCTCCAATTTCGTACAATTTCCTTAACCTTATTAGTATCGGCGAAAACAAGAAAACCATTTTTGAGCAGGTGAGCTTATGTTCAACCTCAGGTTTATTACCCATGAAAATTGACGAACACTAGTTTGCTGAAGAATACTGCCGTATTCCGTATGTCTTTTAACAATATCAGTGGGCATGCATTCTTCACTTTTGTGATCCTTTATTTGGTCTAGAATAATATTCAATTGATGCTTATTGATACTAAAATATGCTTGGTTTCCTGTTTAGGTGATGCCTTATTATGCTGGTTGTAACAATGTGAATATTGTATCAAACAAATCATCTCTAGTTTACCAAAATTGCATAGGCCCCTCCTCTGAGTTTCAAGAGGTTATCGTGCAAACCTCGTAATGTCTCTCTTTTTTTTTTTTTTTTTAATGTCTCACCTGTTAACCAATAATGCCCAGAAAAAAGGCATAAAGGAGAAAGTTTAGTTGGGTTTAAATCATCGTTTGCTATATTGGTTTGGCTAATTTAGTTGGACCTACTTTTTCTCTCCCCGCCTCTCTCTTGTGAGTTGGAGTATGAAATAGTATAATACCACTTCTTACATGCCAAAGGGAAATCTGTATCTTCAAACTGGGAATGATGCTTTTGTAATTCTAACTTCAACTAAGTGAAGATACTGAGGTCTTGTTCTTGCCATGAGACCAAGACGTTGGGGAGTGTTCTCTCCCATATGGTATTATTTTATCAAGTACTATCTGTTTTGAGTTTGATTTCTCATCAAACAAATGGGTTTATTCTTTGACATTCTGGTGACATGTAAAAAAAATGGGCAGAGCGGTACACAAAGTATTCCGCACTCATGCAGGCTCAGGGGAAGGGCCGCACCCAAGGGGTGTGATGTAGATAGCTTACCCTGCTTCCACGGTTCGACCCCGTGACCTATAGGTCACACGGAGATAACTTTACCGTAGCTCAAAGGCTCCCCTTCCCGGTGACATGTAATCTCCTTAAATAATTCATTCCCCTTTTATCTTATGTTTTGTTTATGATTGCAGCGAATGGGAACTATTGACAAGGCTGTTCCTTTCTTTGGTCAAGGATTCAACAAGATTTATCCACTTATTATGGTTATATATACACTGCTAGTTGCAAGCAATTTCTTTGACCGGGTAATCAGTTTCTTCGGAAACTGGAAGATATTTAGATTCCAGACGGAGACAGATGATATGGATGGTTTTGATCCATCAGGGTTACTGATCTTGCAGAAAGGTAAGCTGGTTACTGGAATATTTATTGTTCTTTGGTTTTCAGTTGGAATGCAAAGCTTGTGGTCCACAGGGCAGCTGAAAAAAAAGGGCAGCCCGTTGTACTAAGCTCCCGCTATGCGCGGGATCCAGGAAAGGCCGGACCACAAAAGTCTATTGTAAGCAGCCTTACCCTACATTTTGTGCAAGAGGCTGTTTTCACGCCTCGAACCCGTGATCACTGGACCCATTAAATTGCTTTAATCATCTGTATCAGTATCGACTGTGTTGTCAATTATGATGCACGTCTTCTATCTTTGCAGAACGAAGCTGGCTTGAACAAGGACGCAAACTTGGTGAACATGTTTTGCCACTGGCAAGGAATTTCAACGGTGTGACAGTGGATCTGGAGTCTGAAGGCAATGCCATAGTATGTGATTTATCTTTAAACTACATTTGGATATCGAGTAGCTCAGCTCAGAAATATGTATTCAGAAATTTCCAGTAAGGGAAAGGAAGAAAGATGACATTTCCTTTCACGCATAAGTTGAATGGCAAATGAAGGTTTCAGAAAGAAATATTGGCTATTTTCAACTTTCCTTCAAAAGTTTTATTAACTTCAGCACTGACTGAATTTGGAAGAAATTTAGGGAAACCCTTTAATTGCTTTAAGGCAACAATAGTATCTTTGTACCACATCTTTTCCCTTTTCGTGTCAACCAGATGGTATCTCTTATGTCTTTGCTTGAGTTCACCAGTACATCCTTTAAGTATGCTAGTTTATTCTGTTTTGAAGTGTTGAGACAAACCTGTGCATGTACTTCTCATGAGGAGAATTGCATGTAAATTTTAATTAAGGCATGTAAAGTTTATTCTAATCATCGATCTCTGTGCCCGTCCTGTCAAGTTATCTGGTCGTATCTCAGTAACTTGTCATGTTTCACCCTAATTACATTCACTTCAAATTTTCAGGATACAAGTGATTTTGAATCAAAGGCATCCTTGGAATCAAGCAAGGACAACTTTAGAGGAAGTTCTTCAAAACCTTTGAGAGATGATGCCCGTAGGTATGCAGGGAGCAAGGAAGCAATTAGCAGCAAATATGCTGCCTTGAGGGAACAGGGCAAGCAAACATCTCATGTGAAGCCAATGGAGGATATAGGCTCTACTAAGGTCTCTTTACTTGATTCTGCCAACCCTCGCTCTGGCAGTACAGCAGCAGCTCCATCAGGTTTGGCTGGAAGATGGGCATATGTGAAAGCAGGTTTCCAGAACTTCAAAACAAACATTGAAGCAAAAAGGTTAATTCCACTACGCCAAGTTGGTGAATTTATTCCTTTACGTCAAGCTCAGGATACCAATGTCTCTCGTGCCTCCTCATCCGAATCTCTTGATGATATATTCAACAAATTAAAACGACCTGCTGCAGAGAGTGAAAATTACAGTGATGATGATGATGAGAGAATACCCAGGAGGTGATACTGTAAATTGTTTCCCATTTGATGGAATATACTTGTTGATATCTGTAGAAATCAGGAAGAAATGAGCCAACAAGATGTACAGGACTCTGAGAAACTATCAGCTGCTTATTCATTCTTTACAGCTGACTTTTGATGTAGTTGAAAGGGCCATGCGATAAGATAGGAGCCAAGAAACTGGTCAGGGAGTGATTCCAGGATCACCCATCTGCTCATGGCAGAACTGTAGGAGTGTAGGTCATAGAGATACAAATTCAATCCACATTGATGAAGAGAAATCCTGTAGGTCAGTGTATTCAGTTTGTATAAGTCGATTCTTGTATAATTCATGTACTGCTAATTTTGAGGGTTTGTGTGTTTTGGGAGCGGGATGTTGATGTCTGATGGTTATATAAAATTTTGGTCTGTCACATTGGTTATTGACAGGAAAGGTTAGATATAAAATCCATGGATACTTCCTTAATCACGAAAATACCTGTATTATTTTAGATCTGCTAGTATCTGCTACTAAATGGTTTAAATTGTAGTCACAGCTGGATGTGCTGTAAATTCTTTTTGAATAGAACATATCCCATGAGAATGATATGATGAGTACATTGTTGTATAACTTGTAGACACTCGAATTATATTGAATGAAGTTCATATAGAATTTGGGCTGCATCAAAAGTGCAAGACATCTTGGCCTGAACTAAAATTATTGGTCTATGGAGTTCGACTGATTCTTTAAAGACCACTTACATTTCCTTAGATTACAATATCTAGTTAGGTAGCTCAATATGTCTAGTTCGTTTGAAGTCTGAGGCTTACTTGTAATCCCCAAGTCACATTCTAGGCTAATCGTATAATGCCTCGTGTTCAGTTGTGTGACATGTCTTGTCATATTGAAGTTCAATCAAAGTTCATCTGTTGTCAAGTGACATGCTTCGCCAATATATATATATATATATATATATATATATATATATATATATATATATATACACACACACACACACCATGTTGACAAGATTGTATCCTTGCTTTGTTGACAAGAATTAAAATTAAGGGATTTTATGACATGAATCTTTAGCCTTATGATTATGTAAGTAATTAGCTGTATGGTAAACTTTTACCCAGGCAAGGGGCCTGTCTGTAACTAAATACTATGGTGACTTCAAACCATGTGTCTAGGACATCCCGAAGGATTAGCTGGGATCTCAACGGCCTTAAACAACTCAAAATAAACGGTCTTATCTCCAGACGCTAGACGTAGCTACTAAGGCAAATCTGAAGTCTACAGTATATAGCACGAATGTACCACCATCTTGGAACCAAACTAAAGACTTACATAATATAAATTAATTATTCATATTTAGAATCTCTTGATTTTGATTAAGTCTAGTGCATCGTTAATATGAAGTAAGAAGTATCGTATTCAACATAGGAATGGATTTAGCCGGATATAAGCCTGGTCATTGGAGAAGAAAGAAGAAGAAAAAAAATTAACAGTACCTTAGAGTTCTACCTTTGTGTCCAAAACTTGGACGTTTTCTGATTTCTCTATACAAAATAAAACTTGAACTTTACAAGAATTGTCTTCGTTAGAGAAGGCAGAGCAAAACTAAATTAGAGAGAGAAGGCTAAAACTCAAAAAAAAATTCGTTGTCTTTTTTACAATTTAGGCAAAGGCCTCTATTTAAAGGAAAGAAAAAGAATCTTTCTACAGTAATGTACAATAATCTACAACGCCTCTATCAGTCATAGTGACACGTGTTATTGTCTTGGGTCCCACGATTATGACGTGTGGGTTCCTCCATCTTGTTTTGTCGGTTTAATCAACCGCTCTCTTTCCTTGGGTTTTATCCAGCCTTTTCATTTTCTGGATAAAATTTTCAACACTTTGAAGATCTACTTCTTCAACTTGTTCTTCTTGGCATCATTTAACATGCTGCCCGTGTCTTCATTAACAGAATGGCTGGTATCACTCTTTATCAAAGAGTGATTTTCAGCAATTTGTTTGATTGATTGAAGCAAGTCTCGTCGAACTTCTTCCATATAACGGGCTATCATTTCTTCTTTATTGCCTTCTTGGAAATTGATTTTCCTAGCAACATATTTAATTGAAGTATTTTCCATCATCACTTCTTTGGTTTTAGACTTATAAGTCTTTATGGCTAGCGTAGTCTCATCAATTAATTCTTGCATATATAACTGATCTGTCTCTGGGACTTTATTCATTAATTTATCCCATAAATTGTTGAAATAGGTCCGATATAAGTAGGGGATATCTTCTTCGGTATAACCGACTTCTGGCACCCAAGATAAGACTTATTTTTTCAGGCCAACAAATATGATCTTGTTTATATAAAGTATCCTTATCAGGAGATACTTGGATCCACTCGCTATATAACTGTTTGAATATTGCTGGCAATATTTCAATCGTTGGACTGTGGTATGACCAACAGTTTAAAAACCAATATGGAAGAGTTTTTGAAAATACTTTGGCACAAATTTTTATAAACCAAGTATGTTTATGCCTTTCATTATTATAGAATATAATATCATTAAAAGCCTGGATATAACCAGTAAGTGTAATTAAATCTTTTGTCTTCAAGTATCACTTGATGTTCTTTCACAGTGGAAGTTCCCCACTTTTCAGCAGATATGATTTGCTTAATAATGATCTTTGAGAAGTTATAAACATTCTCTTCTACGTTATAACCGCAAAAGTGCTGAATCTATGCACTTCCTGAACTTATCAGAATGTTTTCGTAATATGTTCGGGTTTTGTATGACTTACCCGGGAAATATAATTTCTCAATCAAATACCTTTGGAGTATCTTCCAAGGTTCATTTTTCCACTGTAAATCGTGGTATTCTAAAGGAAATATCATTTCCTTTTTTATCAATTTCTCATAACTCTTGATATTATCAGAGTCTTCAGCTGCCACATTTGCATAAGTATCACTATGCGGGATTTTTTGCGAAGCTAAATATGCCTGCATATGCTCGTATAACGGGCTATTTTTCGGAATATCTTCCAAATTAATAGTGCTTGAGGATGATCCTCCTCTTTCTTGAGAAATCTCCTCATTTATTAATATCTTTTCACCCCTTTGTATTACAGGGGATGGTGGAGTGTAAGTTCCTCGTCCACCCCGGCCTCTATAATGGCCGTAATTTTCGCGTCCTTTTCCTCTATCAGATAAATTCTTGGACGGCCATTAATGGTTCATCCTGCATATAAAAGAGGATATCTCGTTATTCATTTTGTAAATATTCTCTGGATAAAAAATCAGGAAAGGAATTATCAACCCCCTTTTTATAATTGATTTCAAAGTCAAATGGAGTTAATTGTGCTTGCCATCTTGCGAATATCATTTTTGAGGCATCATGATTTAAATCTTTATTAAACATAAATTTTACTGCCTGTGCATCAGTCATTATCAAGAGTTTCTGATTATATAAATCATCCTGAAATTTTAAAACACACTTAACAATAGTAAGCATTTCATGGACCACAGTAGCATACTTTTTCTGGTCCTCGGTCCATTTACTTGAGTAGTACCTTATCAGATATTCTTTCTTGTCAGGAGGGTTAACCTGTTTTAAAGTACCCCTGAAGCCAATATTAGAAGCATTTGTTTCTATAATCTTCTTCCATAAAGGATTAGCTAAAGCTAAACATGGAAGGGTAGCGACTTTCTTCTTCGCCTATTTAACAATCTCAGTATGACTATCAGTCCAAGGAGATTTATAGTCCTTTTTTAGCCTATCATATAAAGGAGCAAGATCTCGAGACATATTTTTATAAAAAGAAGATATATAATTTAAACTACCAAGAAATCTCTGTAGTTGAGTTCTATCAGTAATTACATCAGAAAATTTTGATACAAAATCTATAGCACGTTGAATAGGCGTGATTTATCTTGGCAAATATGATGACCAAGAAAACGAATATTAATCTGACATAAGCTTATTTTTGGTTTCAATATGACTAAACCGTTTTGAATGATAATTTTCTTTAAAATGTCTAAATGCTTATAATGCAATTTCAGAGTTTTTGAATAAACAAGAATATCGTCTATATAAACAATAATAAAATCCATATAAGGATTAAAAATATCATTCGTGATTTTTTGAAATTCTGAAAGGGCGTTTTTCAAACCAAAAGGCATCACATTCCACTCATATTGCCCAAAGGGAACATTAAAGGCAGTTTTATAAGTATGCTCTTTAAATAACTAAATCTGCCAATAATCTGATTTTAAATTAAATTTCGAAAATATATTGGCATCATATAATCTAGAAAGTAGATCCTTCTTATTAGGGATCGGGTATCTAATCCATTTTATAACCTTGTTTAAAGGCTTGTAATTAATAACTAATCTAGGAACTCCTCGTTCCTTTTCAGCAACATTATTTACATAAAAAAACAGTACACGACCAAGGTGATCGAGAAGGTTTTATTAAACCTTTCTGTAATAAACTGTCAATTTCCTTTTTGCAAAACTTGACTAATTCAGAGTTCATTTGACAGGGTCTCGATTTCGTTGGAATATTTTTCTCAGAAAAAGAGTCTTCATATGGAAGTGAGACCACATTCTTTTTCCTATCCCAAAAAGCACTTGGGTAGTCAGCACATATAGAAATAGCAAATTGTTCAGAGATCAATTTAATGTTTTCCTGAACTTTAGCAGAATTCAATGTATCAGTTATTGACATGCTACAAATTTCATACTGCAAGTATTTCATATGACTATGCTTCATATTAATCAAAGCATTAATATCACGCGTAACCGGACCAGTAACAAAACTGAAAGAGATTTTTCTATTGTTATAAACAGCATCAAATCCTTTTTCATCTACCCTAGTAAATGGGTAAATAGCCCTTATAGAGGGCGTTCCTAGTATAATTGGAGGTTATAATTGATCCTTAACTAGTATGAAGAAATGAGGAATACAAACCTTTTGCTGACAAACATAAGCATTAGGTAATTTGTATTCTATCTTCATCATATCTCTAGATGCAGACTTGACATTATGGGAAGTCTTATGATAATATCGGGTTGGAATTAACCCTTCTTGAATACAAGAAAGATCTGTACCGCTATCTATCAAAGCAATTTCAGTTAGAAAAAAAAATCATTATCAATCAAAATAGTACATTTCACATACCATTTGTGAGCGTAACTATTTGCATCATTTCAAGAAACATATCATGTTTGGCAATCTGTTTAGAAAATTCAGAAATTTCTTCAAAATCATTTTCAGGTATCAAAATTCCTTTTTTCTTGGTATTAACAGGCAATTCATTTGAAGAAGAGTTTTCTATCTTAGTAACTCGGTGATCTAAAATCATTTGATTCTGTTTCAGATTTAATCTCATTTTTTAATTTTTCTACTTCAATTTTCAAATCATCCATTGAAGAATTATAACTGAATATCTTTGGCTCGTTCTTTGCTAAAAGTCTTTTTTGAACTTCTGCAAAAGAATAAGGAGCTTCATCGTGTATATCACGTTTTCTTTGAAATGGCTTATCTGGTGCATTTGAAGAGGTAGAAGCCATGTTAATAATCTTTTTTCGAAGATTATTATCAGTGACTTCTTTTAACAATTCCAAAATATTATCAGAAGTAATAGGTTTGCAATCAAAATCTTGAAATCGGGATTGCAATTTATAATAATCCATAGTATCACAAGAACAATTATTCTGATTACAATTATCACAATTATCACTTTCAGAATTAGCACTATCAAGCAAATTCAAAGAATCCTCAGAGACGTGGTTATCGGAAGAACTACTGTCATATTCTTCTCTTGAGGTTTCATCCATAACCTTAAGAACCTGGTTTCTAGACTTATCGTCTAGTTCTAATACTAAAGCTTTCAGCTTTTCCTTCTTGCAATTTGGAGCTATATGGCCAAATCTACTACATTTGTAGCACTTAATATCTTTCAAATCTCTCTTCGATCTATTCTTAACAAATCGATTTTCTTTGCGAAACTTCTTTCGCGCTTCTCGCTCATCTTTTGACCTATAACGATATTTCTTACCCTTTCTATTGTAAGCCTTTTCTACCGTATCACGACGTTTCTTCCTATGAGGAGAATATATTTCTCCCATGCCGAATTGTTGGCAAAAATCTCCTAACTGGGTTCTCTCAATTAGTCTCTGTTTCTTAATCTGCTGATTCAATTTCAGCTCGTTGAAAGGTTAAGACCTTCCTGGGTACAAACTCGTATCAGTTTGCCGTAAGTATAGGTATTATAAGGTATTTGTGCGGTATTACCTCTAAGAGTCTTTCTCACTCTTTCTGCAAATAGATATGGCAAAACATCTATAAATTTTGCCTTCCAATGGTCAGCATTACTTTCAGGTAAATCCATAACCCTACTAAGAAAGGTGTCTTTATACCACCTAAATTTACCTAAGTGTTAACACTTAAGGCTATTTGGCATAGTAAGAATATTTTCATACATATTGGTAAATATACCACTAAAGTGTTCTATAATGGTTAGAACTAAGGTATAAACAGCGTCTGACCTATTTGGTAATAGAGGTCGTCCTATATTATCAAATCCAGGTTCTGCCGTAGTAGCTTCCATAATAGCAGTTTTATCCGCTATTGATAAGAAATTATCCCACCAGCCTCTTATCTGACCAGTAAATCCTGCAATTATCATTCTGCCTAATCGTATCAGTATTCTTTTCACTAGTGGCTTTACAGATAGTGGAATACATCATCATCTTATGAACTAAGATGCTAATGTGCCTATCAGTTAGTCCATCTATGATCCACTCATAAATGACATCCCCGCTATAACTGGTGTTAGTTTGGTTCCAGTCCCTTTTTAGTGGAGTTGGTATAGGGTAATAATAGTTATTCATTGGAGGTTTATTAGCATATCTGCTACCTATTTCCTTAGCTTATTAAGCTTGGACCACATAACTTCCTTATGGTCTTTAGAAGAATCTAAGATATTCTCAGAAAATTCAGAGGCCATCTCTAAAGGTTTTAAATCTAAAAACTAGCTAACTTATCAGTCACTAGTTTTTCTAAGTCTGCTTTGGACTTAAGGTGAAACCTTCTATTTCAACAGGTCTCTGCATAGGTGCATTTATCACTGTTTTGCTCGAAGAAGCAATTGAATCTGGTATAACCTTTGTAAATCTTACTGACATTGAGGTTTCCGTTGGAGTACTATTTTTCTTAACTAAGTTAGTTAATTCTCCTATCTTAGAATCTAGTGAACTAATATGCTCACTTAAAACTTTCACATATAAAGACATATAATTGTTTTGAGAAATTAATAAATTAATTTCTCTGGCGCTAATCATCGCCACGTCATCATTAACAAATTTCTGAAAAGCAGTAAATGTTATGCCCGTATTATTAGGCAACACAAAGAACGCTTGTGGTGGATAAATACCCTTTACTAGTGAGTATCATACATATTATAAGTAATCAAGCTTTGTTTGCTATTGATATTCCCCGAAAAGCAGAGATAGTCCAGAATTTTAAGCTAGTGAGTATGATACAACTCGTTTGTCATGAATAGGTACAAATTAGTAAAGTATAAACTTGTGTTAATAAAAATGTTTCAACTAAATATTTCAATCGAACTAAAAACATTAAGTGCATTTGATCTCATTATCTGAGGCTAGATTTCTACTAATGAAAGAGTAGGCTTCAGCCTTCATTATTTGACAAAAATGACATACCTAACTACCTAAGCTGGGGGCCAAGTTCCCTCCCCCTCTCACAGCCACCCCCTCCCTCCACAACCCACAAAAAAAAAAAAAAGCAAAGAAAAAAGAGATCAAGTAGATATTGATGAGAGAATATATTTACTCAATATTAGAGATATGAATGGGTCATTGACCCATTTGCCCCAAAGTTGAGCCAGCGGAGACACTCAAGGCGATCTTTCAATGTCCCATCTTGCCGTTGCAATATGAGAAATTTTCAGAAACTATTATTGTTTAGTAGCTATTAATTTCTTATAGATATCGTATATATGATTATTTTTTATGGTTACTGTTCAATTATTATGGTAGTGTATTCACTGTATTCGTACTGATGTATTAATGAATACAGCAGCAAAAAGTGCCTAAAATCAGGACAGTCCAGCTGTACGCATGTATTCACATGTATTCGCGCTGCTGTAAAAAGCGCCTAAAATCAGTCCAGCTGGACGCGCATGTATTCACATATATTCGTGCCATGTATTCATGAATACAGTAGTGGCAATCACCTTAAAAATAGGTATGTCTCCATCTGTCTAATAACGGAAATAATATCAATTAGCGCAATACACTCCTAATATAACTCAATTGTATTTAACTTTTGTATTTAGTGTGTTTTAATATTTCTTTTTTACTGTTGCATTCATAAGATTCAATGTTTGTATTTACTGTATTCACTATTTTATATTCAGTGTATTCGAATGAATTTGTATTAACAGTATTTTGTTTATTCCTAATATAAGTTATTACTGCTGTATTCTGTATTTCATTGGATGTATTGACTGTATTTCTATTTATATTCAATATATTTTACTGTATTTTACTATATTTTAAAATTAAATATATTCACTGTTTATATTCTGTTCTATTTTAAAAGTTGTATTCAGTGTATTTCAATATTTATATCCTGTATTCAGTTGTATTAAAAAAATACAAACCTTCGAAATACATAAATACATGCAAAAAAATAATGTATTTATACAAAAATATAATGTACTTGAGTGAATTTGTACAGAATACAATGTGTTTGTATCATTGTATGTGATTTGTGAGAAAGCATGGGAGAAAGAAAATATATTATTATTGATGTTTGATACAATATAAGAGGTCCTTATTTATAGCTATATTCTACAAGCACATATTACTCCTATTCCAATATGGGACAAGACTCTATTATATACATATCGGTAAAACTAACACTCCCACTCAAGCCGGTGCATACAAATCATATGTACCGAGCTTGTTACATATATAACCAATACGAGGACCAGTGAGGGACTTGGTGAAAATATCTGCAAGCTGATCATTGGACCTCACAAACTTTGTAGTAATCTCTCCTGGGAGTATCTTTTCTCTAACGAAGTGACAATCAATCTCAATGTGTTTAGTTCTCTCATGGAACACCGGATTTGATGTAATATAAAGGGCAGCTTGATTATCGCACACAAGTTCCATCTGACTGATTTCACCAAATTTCAACTCCTTGAGTAATTGTTTGGTCCATACTAGCTCACATGTTGCCATAGCCATTGCTCGATATTCTGCTTCTGCACTAGACCGAGCAACTACATTCTATTTCTTGCTCTTCCAAGACACCAAATTTCCTCCTACTAACACACAATATTCAGACGTAGAACGTCTATCAGAAGGTGATCCTGCCCAATTAGCATCTGAGTATCCAACAATCTGCTCATGACCTCGATCTTCAAACAGTAGCCCTTTGCCTAGAGCCGATTTTATATACCGAATAATGCGGATAACTGCATCCTAATGACTATCACAGGGAAAATTCATAAACTGACTTACAACACTCACAGCATAAGAAATGTCGGGTCTAGTCACTGTGAGATAATTTAATTTACCAACCAGCCGCCTATAGCTTGCAGGATCGCTAAGCGGCTCCCCTTGTCCTGACAGAAGTTTAGAATTCGGATCCATCGGAGTGTCAACAGGTCTGCAACCTATCATTCCTGTCTCCTCAAGAATGTCTAAAGCATATTTTCTTTGAGAAATAACAATACCTGAGCTAGACTGAGCAACCTCAATACCTAGAAAGTATTAATCTGCTTAGATCCTTAGTTTGGAAGTGCTAGAATAGATGTTGCTTCAGATTGGTAATATCATCCTGATCATTGTCAGTGATAACAATATCATCAACATAGACTACCAGATAAATACAGAGACTTGAAGCAGAGTGCCGATAAAACACAGAGTGATCAGCTTCACTATGAGTCATGCTAAATTCCTGGATAACCTTGCTGAACTTACCAAACCAGGCTCGAGGAGACTGCTTTAGACCATAGAGTGACCGACGCAAGCGACGTACAAGGTGATGAGACTCCCCCTGAGCAACAAAACCAGGTGGTTTCTTCATATAAACTTCATCCTCAAGATCACCGTGAAGAAAAGCATTCTTAATGTCTAGCTGATAGAGAGGCCAATGATGAACCGTAGCCATGGATAGAAAAAGGCGGACAGATGCCACTTTTGCCACGGGAGAGAAGGTATCACTGTAATCGAGCCCAAATATATGAGTATATCCTTTGACAACAAGACGGGCATTAAGTCGATCAACCTGGCCATCAGGACCAACTTTGACTGCATACGCCCAACGACAACCAACAGTAGATTTACCTGTAGGAAGATGAACAAGCTCCCAAGTACCACTAGTATATAAAGCAGACATCTCGTCACTCATAGCCTGTCGCCAACCTGGATGAGATAACGATTCACCTGTAGACTTAGGGATGGAAACCGAGGACAAAGCAGATATAAAAAGCATAATGGGGAGATGACAGACGATGATAACTTAAACCAACATAATGAGGATTAGGATTAAGTATGGTCCGTATACCTTTCCGAAGTGCAATTGGTGTACTATGAAGAGACAAGTCCGCAGTAGGAGCAGGTACAGGTGCAAGACGAGAACCAGTTGGGCCTGATGTAGTGCGTGGACGACGATGATAAGTCAAGAGTGGTGAAACAACACTAGACTCATCATCGATTGGTATGAGTGAAACTTCTGTGGTCGAAGGTGGAGGAGGAGCTATAGGAAATTCCTCAAAGGTCGGTATAGATAAGACGTCAGATATATCATGGTGGTCAGCAAAGGTAAAGAAAGGTTTAGACTCAAAGAATGTGACGTTAGCTGACATAAGGTACCTACGAAGATCAGGGGAATAACAACGATATCTCTTCTGAACACGAGAATAACCAAGAAAGACACACTTGAGAGCACAAGGAGCTAACGTATCTTTCCCAGGTGCTAAGTTATGAAAAAAACACGTGCTCCCAAAAACACAAGGTGGAAGAGAGTAAAAGGGTGACTGGGGGAACAATACTGAATGCGGAACCTGATCCTTGGTGGAAGATGAAGGCATCCGATTAATCAAATAACAAGATGTGAGAACTGCATCACCCCAAAAATGCAGCGGAACACAAGATTCAATTAGAAGTGTGCGAGCAGTCTTAATAAGGTGCCTATTTTTTCTCTCTGCAACCCCATTTTGCTGGGGGGTATAAGGACAAGATGTCTGATGAATAATTCGTTGAGAAATCATAAACTGCTGAAACTGAGAAGATAAATATTCTAAGGCATTATCACTGCGAAAAATGCGAATAGAAACACCAAATTGGTTTTTGATTTCAGCACAGAAACTCTGGAATATAGAAAATAACTCAGAATGATCTTTCATTAAGAAAAGCCAAATACACCTTGAATAATCAACGATAAAAATGACAAAATAGTGAAATCCCAAGGTTGGACTGACTCTACTAGGACCCCATATATCAGAATGAACTAAGGAGAAAACAGACTCTGCATGACTCTAAACACTACGTGGAAAGGAAGCTCAAGTATGTTTTCCGAGCTGACACGACTCACAATCTAATGTAGACAAACTAGATAAACTAGGCACCATCTTCTGAAGTTTGGATAAACTCGGATGTCCTAAACGCCTGTGGATTAGGTTTGGAGGATCTGTAACTAGACATGTTGTGGAAAGACTAAGTGAGTTAAGGTAATAAAGGCCTTCTGACTCACGTCCTGTACCAATTGTCTGTCCCGTACTGCAGTCCTGCATAGTAAAAGAATCGTCAATAAAATATATACCACAATGGAGTGCACGAGTTAAACGACTAACAAATGCAAGACTAAAAGGATAGCCAGGGACATAAAGAACGAAATCTAGGGTGATAAAAGACAAGGGATGAGCTTGTCCAACTCCTTTGACCTTAGTTTTACATCCATTGGCTAGAGTAACGGTGGGAAGAGACTGTGAATATACAATATTTGACAAAAGTGATATATTATCAGAGATGTGATCAGAAGCGCCTGAGTCCATGTCCCATGGCCCAAGAGTACTAGACTGGGAAACACATGCAAAATAATTACCAGCAACTGAATTATCAGTCTGAGCAACTGAGGTTACTTGTGGAGATGTCTACTTACTTGCGCGATACTGGAGGAGCTCATTATATCTTCTTTAGATAACGAAAATCCCTGGTTACCTGTAGTCTCGGTCTGAGCAATGTAAGCATTTTTGGGTGGACGACCATGTAAGGTATAGCACATTTCATGAGTATGTCCAAGTTTGTGACGATAAGAACATTTGGGTCTAGATCTTCCAAAACGACCTCCTCCTCGTCTATTCTCTATAGTTTGAGACGCCAGAACATCCACTGTCTGGGATGCGAGAACAGAGGAATCAAGTATCGGTGATGAGGTCACTGGGTGACTTGGTGCTGCAGCAAGGTGGAGTAATCTAGAGAATACTTCACCAACTATGGGGACAGTCGGACTAGCCAAAATCTGATTGCGTACTGAATCAAGATCATTAGGAAGTCCAGTGAGGGTAAGAACTAGAAACTTCTTCTGTCGCTGCTCTTGTTGTTTCTCGACACTGGTAGAAACTGGCATCAACTTCTCAAATTCCTCCATGACTGCCTGTACTTGACCCAAGTAAGTAGACATATCTAATTCCTGCTTCTTTAAGTTTGTCATCCGCAATATCACATCATAGAAGCAAGATATGTCATTAGTGTATAAGGTACGAGCCTTCGCCCAAACCAAATAACATGTCTGGAATGGACGAAATAAGGGCATCAACTTGGAATCAATAGATCGCCATAATATGCTACATAACTGAGCATCAATCTTTGCCCAAAGTGCTATCGCCTTTTCATCTCCTTCGCTAGACTGTTTGATTAGATGATCATGAACACCTTGACCTTTACACCACAACTCGACAGATGAAGCCCA
Source organism: Nicotiana obtusifolia (assembly GCA_002018475.1). NCBI lineage: Eukaryota > Viridiplantae > Streptophyta > Magnoliopsida > Solanales > Solanaceae > Nicotiana > Nicotiana obtusifolia. The sequence goes on along the minus strand of MCJB01018052.1, from coordinate 818 downwards.
AGTTAAGTAGTTTGAACTTTCCATTAAAGGTTCTGAGGTAATCATAGCACTAGAGCTTCCAGAACCCATGTTTCTTGACCCAAAAATATCATATCCGAAAGACATTGTTGCAAATTATTTCCAAATAAGAGAAAGAATCAAACTGTAATTCACTGAAACAGAGTAAGAGACTACTATAGCTGCCGGAAATTACTGTAGCTGCCGGAGAAAACTCAAAGTAGTTGAAATGAAACGAAAACAGTAAGGGTATGATCGGAATTACCAGGCGACCCAACTGCTCTAAAGGAAATTTTTTAAAAAATGGCCGGAACTGGGCAGGCGCATGAACTCACGCGCGTGAGCTTCTGGTGGCGCGTGAAGCTGTTGCTGCTGGAGATTTTCCCTGGGGTTTGGTCGCCGGACACTGACGACTTTTGTGGTAGTGTTGGATTTTGCACAACACTGACAGAGACAACCAGACGCAAATAGCCTTAAAATAGGTCGGCAGAAAAAGACTTCCTTGACTGATTTCTCTTCCCGGAGTTGCTGGAATTTATGCACAGCGATAAATCTCGCACATATTATAGCTCCATTCACAACATAGTGAACTCAACTTGCATTCACTTCGAGTGGCTCGAATTGCGAGACCACATCGTCTCAATACTCATGAACCATCTCATACCCTCCTTATATGCTCAATATTATCTCAAACTGGTACACCCATTTTGCAAGACCTTCTGCAAATCCGAAGCTATCTCTTTCTTTTCTCTAATACTGCACCGTATACCCGATGTTAACATAGAATATTCCAAGTTTCGTTCGCAACCCACTGTGAAGAC
>MCJB01018041.1:11377-82920 GCA_002018475.1 Nicotiana obtusifolia | reverse complement strand
AGAGCTTATAATGTACACCTCTCACACTTTTAGAGAAGGAAACAAGCTGGCAGACCACATCGCAAACCTTGCCCTAGAGGAAGGCTTAATCGAATGCCGGCACTTCAATCACTTGGACAAAACTGCTAAGCAAATTCTCAACAATGACAAATCACTTTGCCCCTACCTTCGAGTAAACATATCAAAATGAAACCTCAAGGAAATGAAATGAAGAAAGGATTCACAATAATAAAAAGCTCAAGAAGCTTCATTCTGTCACACACAAATTATATCATACTAATTAACCTTTTGTTTTTGCAGGATGATCCAACTAGCAAAGATTTGCAAGATACAGTAAGGAAGGACAGCAGACAACAGCCTGCAATTACCTCAAACAGAATTGAGCAAATGAACAACTCAAAGACCACAACTGCTGGCACCAATGTGGAAAGCAGGCTCCAATGTACAATCGAGCAGCAGACTTCTCAGGGAAGAACATGGATCACTCAACTGTTTTTTCATAACTTACTGCTATATCACTTACCACTCATTACATCACTCATCCCTCTACCTCTGTTTTGCAGCTTGAAATAATAATATCGGAGAGGGACGCAAGGATTCTAAACTGGAAATCAATCACAAAAGCAGCTGCAAGAAGGAATGCCAAGAAGCCTCATCTGGAATACATTTTCAACAGAATAGAACATTTGGAAATCCCAGCAACTAAGTTCACCATCCTCCTGCCCCATCAAGAAAAGGAAAAATCAGCAACATCACAGAAACACACGCACAAAAGAAGATCTCAGTTACAGAGAAAGAAGTATCAGAATGACTGAGAGACTTGAACAGATGCAATCGAAGAGACCAAGCTCTGAAATCTTCTTACAGAGTCAACTCAATAACACACAGAATCCTGCACTCCTATCAACAGGATATGTTTATTATAGGGGAGGGTCATTGGCGCAATTGTCTTGTGTGGTATTAGCACCATCGGAGCTCATTCTATTACAATTGCTCCAATCACCCCCTACCTATAAAAACATCATCATCCACAAGCTTAGCTTAATGCACATCCTGCAAAATGGAAGAACAAAATCACAAGGAAACAACATAGGCATGGAATATGTTTTTTGTACAAAAGAACTAGAACCCCTAGCATATCCTTTTTGTATAGGACTCACTACCCACTACCATGGTATCCATAGTCAACGATTTAAATCGGCTAGATACATGTATTTTTTTGGCGAGGTAAGGTTTATGTCCCCCTCCTTTGTAAATTTTTGCTAAGCTATCAATAAATAACATATTAACTCAAAAAAAAAAAGGTAGAGCTCAACCTAGAGCACGCGTATCGGCACCTATTTTTGAGCCTCAATTGGAGCAGGAGGAGGAAATCCCTGTTTTGACCAAGCTAGTGGGACTAGCTCAGGTCTTAGAGGGGTTCATCACTATCCCAGTATCACAGGACGCCCTAATCCACTTAATTGGCCTTATGGAGAGTGTGCCCAAACAGGTACATTTCCTGTGGCACCAGTCGTTTCTCAAGCCGAGAGAAGAACCCAGACTCCTTCTACTCACACTCTAGAGTAGATGGCTCACGGGGATCAGACCCCAGCAGTTCTAGCAGTTGGGGCAGTTCAGCCTGTTATTGCTACACAGCTCGGAGAGAGTTCCACGATGTCACTTGAGGGGCTAAAGAGGTTGGACAAGTTTCGCCCTTGCTTTGGCGGTACACCTTCTAAGGACCCCCAGGATTTCCTAGACCGGGTCAATGAGATACTGCACAACATGGGTATAGTTGAGTCCAACAGAGTTGATTTCACAGTATTTTAGATGCATGGTGCTGCCAAGAGGTGGTAGCAGGTGTATGTTCAGGGCAGGCCATCAGGTTCACCTCCTCTCACCTAGGCTCAGTTCTCACAGTTGTTATTAGAGAATGTTCATTCCCTTCACTCAGGGTGAGGACTTCCCCAATCAGTTTGAGTGGCTTCAGCATGGTAGCATGACCATTACTTAGTATAGACCAGATTTGTGAACTTATCACACCATGCAGCTATCCCGATCCCTATTGAGATGGAGAGGGTGTAGAGGTTTATAGATGGCTTTACATATGGTATTAGGCGAGGATGATACTTTTTTACTCGACTTGTGGAGATTTCTAGGAGGATTGTGGGCAACAAAGGCCATGTTAGGGAGATGACCTCTAACAGGAGGCCATGTCATTTTAGAGTATTTAACGGTGCCTTGTCTGAAGGCCAAGGTCGGTTTGCGAAGGGCCATTCTAGCAGACCAGTTTATCATTCGCCACCACCTAGTTGAGGAGCTCCAGTATAGTCTTCGTTCAGCGTACTCCCAGCTCAGTGCTCTTATCGCACTCCATATATTTAGGGTTCGTCAGTACTGGGCTCTTACAGCGGATATTCTGGTTCACGAGGTCCGATCCCCCCTCATTCCCAATTTAAGGTTTCTACGAGTGTGGGTTGTTGGGGCATGTGAGAAGGTATTGTCCCCACTTGCACAGAGGTCCAGTGTAGTAGGCGAGCCAGACTATGACTCCCGCACTAGTTGCAACATCGCCTGCTGAGCCAGCTTGTGGTGGAGGTCATACGGGACAAGGTCGCCTAGAGGGGGAGGCTAGTCAGGTGGTGGACAACCGTTGCTATACATTTCTTACCAATCTAGAGGCAGTTGCTTTTGACGCCGTGATCATAGGTATTATTTTTGTGTGCCACAAGGATGGTTCACTGTTATTTGTACCCTGGTTCCACTTATTTATATGTGTCATCATATTTTGTCCGTTAATTGGATATGCCTCGTAAGTCTTTAGATATGCATGTTAATATGTCTACACAGGTGGATGATTCTATTGTGGTGGACTGTGTATATCGGTCTTGTGTTGTTACCATTGGGGGTTATGATGCTAGAGTTGACCTCTTATTGCTCAACATGGATGATTTTAATGTAATTTTTGTATGGATTGACTATCTCCGTAAGAATACTAAGACCATAACATTGGTGATGCTAGGGTTGCATAGGGTGAAGTGGAGAGGTTCGCTTGGTCACAGTCCCAGTAGAGTGATTTCATACTTGAAGGCTTAGCGGATGGTCGAGAAGGGGTGCTTGGCATACTTAGCCTTTGTGAGGGTTGGTAGTGCTGATACTCCTACCGTTGAGTCAGTACCGGTAATGAGGGAGTTTCAGAAGTGTTTTTAGTACACCTTATGGGCATGCCACTTGACAGGGATATGGATTTTGGTATTGATTTGGCGTCGGGCACTCAGCCCATCTCTATTCCACCAAATTGCATGGCACCAATGCAGTTGAAGAAATTCAAGGAACATACATGAATTGCTTTATAAGGGTTTCATCAGGTGTTATATGTTGCCATAGGGGTGCACATGTGCTATTTTGTGACGACGAAAGATGGTTCTATGAGGATGTGCATTGACTACAGGCAGTTGAACAAGGTTAATATCAAGAACAAGCACCCACTACCGCGTATTGATGAATTATTTGATTTGTTTCATGGTGGTAGGGTATTCTCGAAGATTGACTTGAGATCAGGGTGCCATCAGTTGAATATCAGGGCTTCACATATTCCTAAGACGGCTTTCAGGACCCATTATGACCATTATGAGTTCTTGGTGAGGTCTTTTGGGATAACGAATGCCGTAGCAGTTTTCATGCACTTGATGAACAAAGTAATTTTGAGCCTTATCCGGATTCCTTCGCCATAGTTTTCATGGATGATATATTGGTGAATTCTCGTGTTGGGGGGATCATGAGCAACATTGAGGATCGTGCTCCATACTTTGAGGGAGAAGAAGCTATATGCAAAATTCTCCAAGTGCTAGTTTTGGTTGGACTCTGGCATTCTTGGGTGATGTTTTATCTAGTGAGGAGATTATGGCGGATTCAAAGAAAATTAAGGTAGTTTAGAGTTGGCCCAGACCATCTACTTTAGTAGAGATCTGAAGTTTCCTTAGGTTAGCTAGTTATTCTCGCTATTTTATAGAGGGGTTCTCATTTATAGCAACCCTATTGACTAGATTAATGCAGTAGACTACCCCATTCAGGCGGTCTGATGAGTGTGGGGAGAGCTTTCAGAAGCTCAAGACAGCCTTGACTACAACTCCAATTCTGGTTTTGCTTTCGGGATCGGGTTCTTATGCAGTCTATTGCGATGCCTCATGGATTGGCATTGGGTTCATGTTGATGTAGGAGGAGGGAGTGATTGCCTATACTTCACGTCTGTTGAAGTCCCATGAGAAGAACTACCCAATGCACAATTTGGAGTTAGTAGCCATTGTTCACGTGCTGAAGATTTGGCAGCACTATCTTTATGACGTATTTTTTGTGGTGTTCATGAATCACAAGAGTCTCCAGCACCTATTCAGGCAAAAAGATCCGAACGTAAGACAATGGAGGTAGTTAGAGCCGAAGCTGTGAGTAGGAAGACTGAGAGCATGGGGAGTCTTGTTTTCATTCCAGTTGGGGAGAGACTGTTATCTTCGGATGTTCAGACTTTGGCTGACAAGTTCATGAGGTTGGATATTCGGAGCCTAGCAGGGTTCTTGCTAGTGTTGTATCACAGTCATCCTTGTTTGAGCGTATCAAGGCGCGTCAGTGTGATGATCCCACTTACCTGTGCTAAGGGACACGGTGTAGCATGGTGATCCTAAGGAGGTTATTATTGGAGATGATGGTGTATTGAGGCTTCAGGGTCGGATTGATGTTCCAAATGTGTATGGGTTACAAGAGCTGATTCTAGAGGAGGCCCATAGTTTGCGGTATTCAACTCATCCGGGTGCCGCGAATATGTACCGTAATTTGAGGCAGCACTATTGGTGGCAAATGATGAAGAAGGAAATTGTTGAGTATGTTGCTCGATATTTGAACTTTAGCAGGTAAAGTACGAGCATAAGAGATCGGGTGGTTTGCTTCAGAGGCTAGATATTCTGGAGTGGAAGTGGGAGCGTATCACCATGAATTTTTTAATTGTCTCCAACGGTCCTTGAGGAGGTTTGATGTGGTGTGGGTCATTGTGGATAGATTGATCAAGTTCGCACACTTCATTCCAATCATGACTACCTATTCTTTAGAGAAGCTGGCTCTGATTTGTGTTTGTGGGATTGCTTATCTTCATTGTATGCCCGTGTCTTTATCTTGAATCAAGGGACTCAGTTTACATCGAAATATTTAAGAGCAGTGTAGTGTAAGTTGGGCACACAAGTCGAGTTGAGTACGGTATTTCATCCCCAGACGAACGGACCATCCAAGCGTACTATTCGGATATTAAAGAAAATGTTGCGAGCATGTGTCATTAATTTCAGGGGATTATGGATCAGTTTCTTCTATTAGCAGAGTTCGCCTACAACAATAACTATCAGTCGAGTATCCATATGGCTCTGTATGAAGCTTTATATAGGAGGCGATGCCGCTCTCCAGTTGGTTGGTCTGAGCCTGGGAAAGATAGGTTGTTGGGCACTGATTTGGTTCTGATGCTTTGGAGAAAGTGAAATTGATTCATGAGCGGCTTCATACAACGTAGTCCAGGCAGAAGATTTATACTGACAGGAAGACTCTTGATGTGGCATACATGGTGGGTGAGAAGGTTCTACTCAGAGTTTCGCCCATGAAGGGTGTGATAAGGTTCAGAAAGAAGGATATGTTAAGCCCTCAATATATTGGTCCTTTTGAGGTGCTAGAGAGAGTTGGAGAGGTGGAATACATATTTGCCTAGCTACCTAGTTTATTGGGAGTTCACTAAGTGTTTTATGTTTCCATGATCTGAAAGTATTATGGGGATCCGTCACATGTATTAGACTTCAGAACGGTACAGTTCGATGAGGATTTGACTTATGATGTGGAGCCAATGGCCATTTTGGACTGGGAGGTTCAAAAGTTGAGATCAAAGAATATAGCATCGGTGAAGGTTCATTGGAGAGGAAAACTGGTCAAGGAGGAGACTTGGTTGACCAAGCATGATATGCGGAGCAGATATCCTCAACTTTTTGATACCCCAAATATAACTCTAGACCCGTTTGAGTATGAACATTTGTTTAAAAGGGGAAAAATATAAGAACCGGCCGGTTGTTTTTAGCATGTTAGCCCCGTTTACCCTTTTGGTAATTTATATATGTGTATTTATTGTAATGTGGCTTGCAGGGGTGGTTGGTTTGGTTTCGGGGAAGTTTTGGATTGAATTGAGACACTTAGTCTCAAGGTTGGATGCTTAAGTTGTAAGAGTTGATCGGAGCATGAGTTTTGTGTAGACTATCTCAGAATGGCTTTTTGATGGTTCCAATAGGTTTGTATGGTTATTTTGGACTTAGACGCATGTCTAGATTTAGATTTGGAAATCCATAAGTTGATTTGGTTCTATTTGGCGAAATTTGAAAAGTTGAAGGTTTGGAAAGTGCATAGTTTTGACCGGAAGTTTATTTTGTTAATATTGATTTTAGATTATGGTGTTAGGAGTTGGAATAGGTCCGATGTATCATTTGTGACTTATATGCAAAATTTGAGGCCATTTTGAGTTGATTTGATATGATTCGACTTGAATTTTGGAAGTTAAAAGTTATTTAGTTCCTTAGGATTGAATTGAGGTGCTATTCGTAGTTTTGAAGTTGTTTGTGTGATTTGAGGCATCGAGTAGGTCCGTTTTATGTTTTGGGATTGGTTGGTGTGATTGGACGGGGTCCCGGGGGCCTCAGATGTGTTTCAGATGAGGTTCAGATCATTTTGGATAAGTTGGCATGGCTGAAGATTTCTGAGTTCTGATCATTTCGTTCCTGTGGAATTTTGATCACAAATACGAGTCAACAGATGCGGACATGGAGCTGCAAAAGTGGATCTAGGCTGAGGAGTCAGGGGCTGCAGATGCGAATGTTGGGTCGCAGGAGTGCTACCGTAGATGCAACTAAGTTATCGTAGAAGCGTTTTGTAAGGTTTTAAGTGAGACTCACATATGCGAGATTTTGACTGCTAGCAAAGTTCAGGAGATCAGGTATTTTAGACTACAATTGCGGAATCGCTGGGCCGCCTATAATATTTTGCGAGTTTTGTCGTTTTTCATTATTTTGAGCCGTAGAGCTCGACTATAGGTGTTTTTTTTAGGGATCTTCACTACAATTGAAGGGGTAAGTGCACCTTACTTGATTTTATTGATAGATATTGATAACCCATGGATTATTACACCTGGCTTATGTGAATTAAAGGTGAAATTTGAAATTTTTTGAATATGTTGTTGGAGAATGAAAATCGATGAATTCAGGGTCGAATTGAGGTTGGTTTTGGATGAAACACACATATTTGGACTCGTAGTGGAATATGAGTTCGGGATTTGAGAGTTTTGACGGGATTCAGGGTGCGGGCCAGGGGTTGACTTTGCCAAATTTACTCCAGATCATAGCTTTATTATTTTGGGTTGTTTCCTAAAGCTTTTATTGATAAGATTAAGTTGTTTCGCCAAATTCGTGTCGGTTTGAGTGGGAATGGATTTTTGTAGTATTTATTCAAGCACTTTGAGGTAAGTAACATATATAAACTTGGTTTGAAGGTAATTATCCTTCTAGACTATGATACTTGAGCTGTAATGGGGGTGATGCACGCGCTAGGTGGTAGGTATGTGTCCGTACACCGGGGCATTCATAATCCTAGTAGACATTAGGCTACTATGAGACTTGTTTTCTATCATGCTCATTATTTCTGTGTTTCGTTCTCTACTTGTATGACAACTTGAGTTGTTAATCTTGCTAGGAATCATGTCTATGCTATGTGCTCGTCTGTTGAGACATGTAAGGGCCATTGTTGCTACTTTGAGCTGTTTACCTTAATTGTAATCATATACTCGGTCATAATTTTTCATCCACATGTTATATCTCGTTCTCTGAACATTAACTGTATGTCATATCATATGCTGTTGATGCCTTCTATATGTAATATTGTTCATGCTGAGTTATATGAAACGTGAGCCATCGAGACTTGAGCAGTTGATAACTGATGTGGGCTATAGAGTCGTATTGTGATTTATATTGGATCGGGTTACACGCCGCAACAAATTGATATTTGGATCGAGTTTCACGCTGCAACAGTAATATTTATTGTTGACTTATATTCGATCAGCTCTTGGGCAAGGATCGGCTCCTTCGGAGTCTGGTATTCACATCGAGCGCATGCACATGGTTATATATGTGCGCTGCTTAGGGGTATTTGAACCTGACACCCGTACAATCCGGAGTGTGGTTGTGTGTGTGATGCGGGGGCATACTTGTGCCAGGCACCATGACATGTAGGCATGGAGATATATTTTTCTCCTGCTAGATGGTACTTGAAATGTCTTACCTGTTGTTGAAAGTTTGAAAATCACAGTTTCCTTGATAAACTCTTATTTTAGTGATTTTGGTGGTAAGATTTAGCTTTGACTGTTATGATTGGAAAGCATGTCTAGTTTTTCATATTTGTGAACGAGTTGAACATGATATCTCTTGGGTTGTTTACTTTATTGTCATCATTATATCATGTGTTGTCATTGATTATCGGTGTTGGACATTGAACTTCTTCCGAGCTCGTCGCTACTTTGAGTCTGAGGTTAGGTTTGTTACTCATTCAGTACATGGGGTCGATTGTACTCATACTACTCTCTGCACTTTATGTGCAGATCCAGGTACTCCTGGGCGTGGTGATTGCTAGAGTTCACACCGATTCCAGGTTGTGGTGTATACGAGGTAGTTGCTATGTCGTCCGCAGACCTTGAGGTTCTCTTTTGTTTATTTCTATTATCATTGTTCTATCATTCAGACAGTTTTGTATTGAGGATTTGACTCTGTATTTCGAGATTCTGTAGTGCTCATATAGTCGTTGACACCAGATCATTGGGATGGTTGTACTTGCGTTATTGTTGCTATTTTTAGATAATTTATGGTTATTCTGTTTTTGAGATTATTAAGTTCTGTTATCCGAGTTTATTATTGTTGTGAAATTGTTGGCTTGTCTAAAAAGAAGAGTTAGGCGCCATTAGGACTTTGATTGTAATTGGGGTCGTGACAGTTTCTTATCTTTAAAGTTTTCTCTGTGAAAGTATGAATTAGACATTAGGAGATTATGACTACTTCGTTGTGTTTAGTTTAGAGTTAGTGAGCGTAATTCTATTATTCAGGATTTTTGAATTACTTCTGGAAAGAGGCCTTCGGGTTCGGTGAAAGAGCTTGAATTCATTTTGTGAATAAATATATGAGAGTTAAAAGAAATGTTTGTTGGTTTGTCTTGTCTAAATATTTGGATAATTAAGGTTGAGTCAGTAGGATCTTTAAGCTTTCTTTCTTTGTTGTATTTTAGTTTAATCCTTCTCTATTACTTTTTTCCTTCATTTAATACTCTGGTTCTGATTGATGAGTCACGAACCGGTGTTACCGAGAGGTTGGAGGTTTAGAAACAGGCTCTTGAGTCTAAGGGTTTCAAGCTGAGGAGGACGAAGACGGAATACTTGGAGTGTAAGTTCAGCACTCAGTTGAGAGAAGTGGACGTGGATGTGAGGCTTGTATGTTAGTTCATCCTAAGTAGAGGCTGTTTCAAGTACCTTTGGTTGGTTATCCAGGGGGGAGGGGAGATCGACGAGGATGTCACACGCCATATTAGGGTGGGGTAGATGAAGTGGAGGTAAGTATCTGGAGTCTTGTGTGACAAGAGAGTGCCACCGATACTCAAAGGTAAGTTTTATAAAGTGGTGGTTAGACCGGCAATGATTTATGGGATTGAGTGTTGGCGTGTTTAGAACTCACATATCCAGAAGATGAAAGTAGCAGAGATGAGGAAGTTGAGGTGGATGTGCGGGCACACTAGGATGGATAAGATTAGGAATGATGATATTCGGGAGAAGGTGGATGTGGCCCCCATTGATGACAAGATGGGGGAAGCGAGGCTCAGATGGTTCGGGCACGTACAGAGTAGAAGCCCAGATGCTCTGGTAGGAGGTGTGAGCGGCTGGTTTTGGAGGGCACGAGAAGAGGTAGAGGGCGACCTAAGAAGTATTGGGGAGAGGTGATCAGGTAGGACAAGGCGATGCTTCAGATTTCCGAGGAAATGACCCTTGATAGGAAGCTGTGGAGGTCGAGTATTAGGGTTGTAGGTTAGGAGGTAATTGAGTCTTTCCTTAATTCGTACCTTTGTGAGGCCAGTCTGGTAGGGCTTTTGTCTGAGACAGCTAGTGGTGTATGGGGTCGAATTCAATCGCTTGCATAGGGAATATCGGTTTCGAATTCGTACGACCGGCATTGATTGGAGTCACTACCCGATAGGCCGAGATCGAGACATCGAGAGGTGAAGGCCAAGACCGGATTCCATCAAAACGGAGCTCGAAGCCAAGGCGCCCGAGATGAGATCATTGAGGCCGATTAGGATAAAATACCCTAGGGTAAAATTATCAGATTTGCATAACTGAAGGACTAGAAATCCCGTGATACGTAAATATCTCGGGGGGAATCACGGCAGAAATCAGCAAAGACGTTGAAGCCATTAATTCTAGGGATATTTTACCTTGTAGATAGGTTTTTTACCTTGTATAAGACTCATTCCCCTCCCCATATAAAGGGGCATCACAATTGTAAAACACAGGACACAACGAACGATTAGTATTCAAAAAACTACAGTCTATTCTAGTTATTTTCTCGATCTATCTGCTTCATATTCTATCTTAGAGAATTCTGCTACAGTAAAGCTACTCTATATTGGTGGTTTGCTTTCTTTCTTGACTTACTTATTGAATTTAGTCTTTATTTTCATTCATTCTTTATTTGTATCAAACCAAATCACGTGTCCTTAAAACCAGGTACAAATTTAATTGTTATCCGTAGCCAAGGGTAAACAGTTTGGCGCCCACAGTGGGGCTAAGGATAATAGTGAACGTTTGATACAATTTTCTGTCACACAAATTATTTCACGCTTGCTCTTTGGAGAATTTTTTTATTTCAGGTTACAATACGACCATGTCACACTCACAATATGTGCCTCCATACGTCGATGGCGAGTTTGACCACCAGGGCAAAAACCACAACGTAGCACCCGGTGATGAAGTTCCAGTCGACGCTAATTTACAAATGGCGGTCGATGTGGATCAGTCTACTAGCCCATCAAACAGTGTTCGTAGAGAATACCGTTCAACAACTCAAAACGAGGAAGGGGACGGGATTAGCCTCAGGATGATCTTGAACATGTTGCAGGCCCAGCAAGCGGCCATTGCCCCAACTGCAAAATCGGAGCCAAATTTCGAATAAGGTTGAGGCCGGCCCCTCTCGGAGAACCATCCCCAAAAATGAACCAATCGTAGAGGAACCAAACCAAGGCGGATCGGGGGCGAATTCCGGGATCATGAAGATTCTCGAGGAACTGACCGGACGAGTCGAGTCTGGCGAGAAGAAGTTCGAGGCCAATGATAAAAAAGTGGAGACATATAATTCGAGGGTGGATCAAATCCTAGGAGCACCCCCGATATTGAAAGGCTTAGATTCCAAGAAATTCGTACAGAAACCTTTCCCGTCAAGCGCCGCTCCAAAACCCATACCGAAGAAGTTTCGCATGCCGGAAATTCTCAAATACAACGTGACATCTAATCCAAACGAGCATGTGACAACGTACACATACGCCATAAAGGGAAACAATTTAGAAGAAGATGAGATCGAGTCCGTTCTCTTGAAGAAATTCGGGGAAACCTTGTTAAAGGGGGCAATGACTTGGTATCAACAATTTGCCCCCGAATTCCATCGATTCTTTTGCCATGCTCGCAGATACCTTTGTAAAAGACATGCAGGTGCCATCAAAGTGGAGACACAGAAATCGGACCTGTTCAAAGTTAGGCAAAAGGATAACAATATGCTTAGGGAATTTGTATCTCGTTTTCAGATGGAAGGATGGACCTGCCACCGGTCACCGACGATTGGGCCGTACAAGCCTTTACCCAAGGACTCAATGCTCGAAGTTCAACGGCTTCGCAGCAGCTTAAATAGAGCTTGATTAAATATCCGGCCGCCACATGGGCAGATATACACAACCGATACCAGTCAAAGATCAGAGTCGGGGATGACCAACTTGGAGACCCTTCGGGATCTACTTACCCCATCAGAACTCATGATAGGGTTCGAAGGGATATTTATCGAGAACCGATATCGAGTAGAGACAGGCATTGACCATATCCTAGGGACAGGAAAATCATTCCAGCAAGGCAGGGCTCCCCGAGACGAGAAAGGAGGAATGATCATAATCGGAACAATCGAGGACCCTTGATAAGAAACAACTTCGAAAGAACCACTGGTCATCGAGAAGCACCGCGACTGTCGGAATACAACTTCAACGTCGATTCAGCTACTCTCGTGTCGGCCATCGGTCGTATTAAGGACACTAAGTGGCCTCGACCGCTGCAATCGGACCCTGCCAAGATAGACCCCAGTTTGATATGTAAATATCATGGTACGCATGGGCACAGGACAAAAGACTATCGACAGTTGAGAGAGGAGGTGGCACGGTTGCTCGAATATGGGCATCTTCGAGAGTTTTTGAGCGACCGATCCAAAAACCATTGTGATAATAGGAATAAGGCAGTGAACCAAGAGGAGCCTCAGCATACAATCAATATGATCATCGGCGGGGTAGATACACCCCAAGGGACGGTATTAAAGCGCACTAAGATATCCATCACCCGGGAAAAGCGCACTCGGGATTATGCGATGGAGGGAATCTTGAATTTCAGCGAGGAGGATGCAGAAGGAGTATGCAACCCCATAAGGACGCTTTGGTAATATCGGTACTTGTACACAAAACGAAGGTAAAGCGCGCACTGGTTGATCCTGGTAGTTCGGCCAACATAATCCGATCATGGGTCATCGAACACCTCGGACTGAGAGACAGAATTATCCCTATAGTTCGGGTTCTCAATGGATTCAACATGGCGTGCGAAACGACCAAAGGCAAAATAACATTACCGGTAAACACTACCGATACCATTCGAGAAACAAAATTCTGTGTGATCGACGGAGACATGAGGTACAACGCCCTGCTCGAGAGACCGTGGACTCATGATATGAGAGTGGTACCCTTAACACTACACCAAGTGTTGAAATTCCCATCGACTGATGGGATTGTAATAGTTTACGGGGAACAGCCTGCCGTAAAAAAGATTTTCGCAGTAGAAGAAGCAGTACCGATACCAACAGCTCCTTCCCAAAGGATCAAATAGCAATCACAGGCATTGCCTTCGACAAACGAAGGTGAACAGCAGCATCTCGAAGATGACTACTACGGGGCTCCCCGGTCATTCGTCGGTCCCGATGAATCCAACGCAACTAAATCAACGGTCCAGGAACTCGAGCAAGTTTCACTCCGAGAAGACTCGCCAGATCAAAAGGTATAACTGGGCTCGGCCTAAGTTCCGAGCTTAGGACAAAACTTATACAATTTCTTATAGCTAACGAAGATTCTTTCGCTTGATCCCATCTCGACATAACAGGTATACCACCAGAGATCATGACCTACAAACTAAGCATCGATCCAAAATTCCGGCCGGTCAAGCAAAAAAAGAGGCCTCAATCTGAAGTCAAAGAAGCATTCATCAAGGATGAGGTAACAAAGCTTTTAAATATAGGGTCCATTCGGGAAGTTAAATACCCAGAATGGTTAGCAAACGTAGTTGTAGTCCCTAAAAAGGGAAATAAATTAAGAATGTGCATAGATTATAAGGATTTAAACAAGGCATGCCCTAAAGATTCTTTTCCCTTACCCAATATCGATCGATGTGATCGATGCTACTGCTGGCCATGAGACCCTTAGCTTTCTCGATGCTTACTCTGGCTATAACCAAATACGAATGGACCAGGATGATCAGGAAAAGACATCCTTCATCACTAAGTATGGTACATACTGTTATAACATGATGCCATTTGGGTTAAAGAATGCGGGGGCCACTTATCAACGCCTAGTAAACAAAATGTTCGAAGAACAACTAGGAAAAATAATGGAGATTTATATTGATGATATGTTAGTTAAGTCCCTGCGAGCAGAGGACCATTTGGGCCATTTGCAGGAGACGTTAGATGTGCTGAAACGGTACAACATGAAGTTGAACCTATAGAAATGCACATTTGGTGTGGGCTCGGGAAAATTCCTCGGTTTCATGGTCTCAAACCGAGGAATAGAAATCAACCCTGAGAAGATCAAAGCCATCAAAGGCATTACAATTGTAGACAGTGTAAAGGCCGTATAATAGCTGACAGGCTGAATAGCTGCTTTGGGCCGATTCATCTCGAGATCGTCCGATAGGAGTCACCGATTTTTCAACTTGTTGAAAAAGAAGAACAATTTCTCGTGGACTCCGGAGTGTCAGCGCGCGTTAGAAGAACTTAAGAGGTACCTCTCTAGCCCACCTTTGCTGCATACACCAAAATTAGGTGAGCGACTATAACTCTACCTTGCCGTCTCAGAAGTAGCGATAAGTGGGGTCCTGGTTCTAGAAGAACAAGGTACGCAGTTTTCCTATTTATTACGTTAGTAGAACCTTAGGTGAGGCCGAAAGTAGTTACCCGCATTTAGCAAAATTAGCACTCGCTTTATTGAGTGCCTCCAGGAAACTAAAACCCTACTTCCAATGCCATCCCATATGTGTAGTAACGACTTACCCCCTGAGAAATATAATGCACAAGCTCGAGCTATCCGGCCGATTGGCCAAGTGGGATATCGAAGTAAGCGGGTACGATATCGAGTATTGGCTCCGAACTGCGATGAAATCTCAAGTGTTGGAGGATTTCATCGCCGATTTTGCGCCGTCGCTAATACCCGAGGTCGAGAGAGAATTAATGACCGAATCGGGGACTCCTTCAGGAGTGTGGACATTGTTCATAGACGGCGCCTCGAACGTGAAGGGATCAGGGCTTGGTATCTTGCTAAAGCCCCCGACTGGGAGTACAATTCGACAGTCTATCAAGACTGTGAAATTAACTAACAAGGAAGCAGAGTATGAAGCTACGATTGCAGGTTTAGAACCGGCTAAAAGCCTGAGAGCAGAGATAATCGAATCCAAGTGCGATTCCCTCTTCGTAGTCAATCAAGTGAACAGGACTTCCGATGTCAGATAAGGGCGAATGCATAGGTATTTGGACAAGCTTCAAGTCACACTTCATGGGTTTAAAGAATAGACCTTGCAACACATACCTCGAGAACAAAACAGTGAGGCCGACGCCCTTGCCAATCTGGGATAATCGGTCGAAGATGAGGAGATCGAGTCCGAGAAGGTAGGCCATGCCAAAATCAATTCAACAAGTTTGACCTGGGATTGAAGGAACAAGTATATAGAGTATCTCAGCTCAGGTAAGCTCCCTTTGGACCACAAAGAATCGAGAGCATTACGCACAAAGGCAGCTCGGTTATGTTTATCCCATGATGGAACCTATTCAGAAGGGCATTCGGTGGCCCCTTCGCAATATGTCTGGGACCGGGTGACACCGAGTATATCTTAAGGTAAATACACGAAGGCACGTGCGGGAATCATTCTAGCGTCGAATCCCTGATCCGAAAAATAATTTAACCGGTTATTATTAGATCGATATGGAAAAAGATGCAAAGAAGTTTGTTCGCAAGTGTAACGAGTGCCAAAGACACGCACCAATGATCCATCAGCCCGGGGAGACGCTGCATTCGGTCTTGTCACCGTGGCCATTCATGAAATAGGGGATGGACATCGTGGGCCCTCTCCCCTGCACACCAGGTAAGGCTCAATTCATTCTTTTTATGACGGACTATTTCTCCAAATAGGTTGAAGCACAGGCATACGAGAAAGTTAGGGAAAAGGAAGTGATCGACTTCATCTGGGATCATCGTATGTCGATTTGGGATGCCATCTGAGATCGTGTGCGATAATGGCAAGCAGTTTATCGGTAGAAAAGTGATGAAGTTCTCCGAAGACAATAAGATCAAAAGGATCTTATCAACGCCCTATCACCCCAGCAGCAACGGACAAGCTGAATTGACCAACAAAACCATAATTCGAAACCTAAAGAAAAGGTTGACCGACGCGAAGGGAAAATGGAAAGAAATATTGCCTGAAGTTTTATGGGCATATCTCACAACCGAGAAAACCAGCACCGGGGCCACTCCTTTCTCTCTAGTGTACGGTGCTGAAGCATTGATACTAGTCGAAGTAGGCAAACCAAGTATCAGATTCCGCTACGCAACTGAAGAATCGAATCGCGAAGCTATGAATACCAATTCGGAATTATTGGATGAAAGAAGGGAAGCAGCCCTTGTTCGAATGGCCGCCCAAAAGCAAAAGATTGAAAAGATTGAAAGGTACTACAACCGAAGAGCCCATCTTCGACACTTCAACATCGGAGACCTAGTGCTCAGAATAATCACACCTAATACTCGAGACCCGAACAAAGGGAAGTTAGGGCCGAAGTCAGAAGGGCCTTACACCATCTTAAAGGGGTACTTACAAGCTTGGAACAATGGATGGCAAACGGCTGCCGAACAATTGGAACATCAACCACTTGAAATGATACTATTGTTGAGGTATGAACTTTCATTCTTCGTTTGTTTGTTTTGTGTTACTAACACCTGCATGTATCAAATGAAGTAACCTCGAGCCGGGAAGCACAGGACATTAGGACTAAAAGCACGCGTTGCACTCTTTTTCCCTTCGACTGGTTTTGTTCCAAATTGGATTTTACGGCAAGGTTTTTAATGAGGTAACCAGGAATCATGCTAACTTAGATCGGTCACATATCGAAGGCACCAATGTTTGGTGCTCAACTTAGATCGACCTTAAATATCAGAAGACTGCTTAGCTACTTCAATTCATTGCTTAGCCACTTCAATTCGGGGGAACTTCTCATAGATCATTAGGAATTGATGTAGGGGTCAAACGGTCAAAAGAACCGTGCCTAAATATATTGATCTACCCCCTAAGCAAATTGTACAAGAACTTGAATGCTAATAAAAGTTCTGTGGCACCGATATCTTGTCTCCGAGCCCAAGGGCCATTTTGATTTTTGTTGCACGATCAAAAACTAACATTGCTCAGAGTTTCATACGAAAATAAAAGGGGAATAAGACCTGCTAAGGCAAACCCCAATTTGTCAAAGGCCAAGACAATATCGAGTTAACGAAGCTCGAAGGGGACTAAGACCTGTCAAGGCAAACCCCAATTTCTTAAAAGGCTAAGGCCGAATCAAGTTAATAAAACTCAAGAGGGAGTAAGACTTGTTAAGGCAAACCCCGATTTGTTAAAAGGCTAAGGCCGAATCGAATTAATGAAACTCGAAGGGGAGGAAGACCTATTAAGGCAAACCCCAACTTCTTAAAAGGCTAAGGCCGAATCAAGTTAATAAAACTCGAGGGGGAGTAAGATCTGTTAAGGCAAACCCCGATTTCTTAAAAGGATAAGGCCGAATCGAATCAACGAAACTCGAAGGGGAGCAAGACCTGTTAAGGCAAAGCCCAATTTCTTAAAAAGCTAAGGCCGAATCGAGTCAATGAAACTCGAAGGGGAATAAGACTTATTGAGGCAAACCCCAGATTTTTTCGAGGCTAAGGCCTTACCAAATCAATCGAAGAAATGGAAAGTATGCAAAAGAAATATCTTAAAATTAGCTAAGTCTAAACTAATCCTGAAAATCAGAAAATTCGACAAGTTGAACCATCGGTTCTTGTACAGAGAATCAAAATAAGTCAGCAAGGAATGGAAAGAAGATCTTTGGACCGAAAGATGCCCTGCTCATTTGTCTCGGCACTTCGAGCTCAAAAGTATCAGCCGATGGCACGCCGTCGAAGAAACCTTGAATAGGTCCTTCCGGCATAGGGCCTTTGCTCGGGGAATGTGCTTTTGCGGCCCGGGCCTCGTTAAAAGTTGACTCTGAGAAAGAGGGGGAGTCCATTGTTTCCGGGTGGCCCAAGATTCCCTGCGTCGCCTCTCCCATGTCGACGGAAGCCCCAGTTCTCGCCCCCACCTCGGGATCCTCTACTCGATGAAGATGAGTTTCATCGGCCCCTTGCTCGGGGACTGCCCGAGATGGTCTGCTGCCCAAAAGCTCGAGATCTTCGTCTTCCTCGGACTCATCGTCCAATTGATAAGATATGTCCGAGATTTTGAGTCTATGAGCTATACTTTTCTTCGGCTTCTTCCTCTCGGGCCCAGAAGAACTGGGGACTTCTTTCCTCTTTTTCTCCCCCTCCTGCTCCGAGGCAGGGGGATGGCAGGGAATCCCTCTACCAGGGGACGCTGGCCTCAATTCAACGTCCTTCAATAGACCTGCAAAGATATAACGAAGTAAGTTATAGGTCAGCAGCATCATCGATAACATAAGACGTGGAATATAAACATTATCGGTCTCACCATGATTTTTGGCCTCCCATCGACCCTTCGAAATCTCACGCCAGGCACGCTCTGAATAGATCCTTTGAGACACCACCTTCTCGACCCATTCTTTCAAGTGCTGAATCGCAGCCGGCATTCAAGAAACAGCTACACCATGCGAGATATGTTAGTGAGATAACAAAGGAAAGACACCGGACGAATTGAAATAGGAAGATAGCACTTACGGTTCATGTTCCACTTTTCAGGGAACGACATGTCTTCGGCAGGGATCAGGTCCGATGTCTTTATTCAAACAAATCGGCTCATCCAGCCTAGGTCCTTATCCTCGTCGATGCTCGAAAAGGGGGCTTTGCTAGCCCGGTGAGCGAGTTTTATTAGTCCCCCTCGGAAGATTCGGGGACTGTATAGTCGCAGGGGATGATCGAGGCTGAAGGGGTGCCCATCGATCTTGCTCACAAAAAAGCGAAAAAGAAGGACTATTCTCCAAACGGAGGGGTGAATCTGACCCAGCGTTACATCGCACCTTTTGCAAAAGGCGATGATGATGGGGTCCAAAGGACCTAACGTGAAGGGGTAAGTGTAAACACTAAAGTAGCCCTCCACGTGGTTGGTAATCGCCTCTTCCGGTGACGGAACCACCAGGTCCTTACCAACCCAGTTGCATTCTTCCTTCACCCTATCGATGACTTTGCTCGTGATCGAACTAATATATATAATGACCGGTTCGCCCCGGCCTGGTACAGAAGAAGCCTTTTCTACCTTAAAATCGAAACCGGTTGAATATCCAACCGGTAAGAACGCTTTTAGAGGGGGCTCGGCCGAAGTCTCCTCAACAACGACAGGCTCAGTTTCTTCAGGGGGTTTGTTTCTGGGGAACAGATTTGGATGTCTTTGCCATTGGAAATAAAGAGTTAGAGAAGCTAGTAGACGCTAGGAGTAAAACAAGAACAAAGGAGAAGGTCACTTGTGAACAATCTCAGAGAACTTGAAGAATACAATGCTTAAATAATGCGAACTTTGGAACTGAAGGAAGGGAGGGCTATTTATACCCTCTTAAAGGTGGCGGTTTGAGTCCCAAAATGAGAAAGTATTAATTAGCGTTTGTAGGTGTTGCAGAGTTTTGTCTTCAGTTGGTCTATGAAAAGACATTTTTGATACTTGCCACGTGCGTCATCATGCTGCCGTCATTTATCAATATCACGTTTTGCGTCTTTGGATGTGACACCCCGAATTCCGTATCGCGCGCCATAAGTATGTCTCCATTAAACCTAATATTCAAAGCGGTGGCTCATATGGGGTCGAATTCGATCGCTTGCATAGGGAATATCGGTTTCGAATTCGTACGACCGTCTTCGATTGGAGTAACTGTTCGATAGGCCGCGATGGAGACATTGAGAGGTGAAGGCCATGACCGGATTCCATCGGAACGGAGCTCGAAGCCAAGGCTCCCGAGACGAGATTATTGAGGCCGATTAGGGTAAAACACCCTAGGGTAAAATTATCAGATTTGCGTAACTGAAGTACCAGAAATCCCGTGATACGTAAATATCTCGGCGGGAATCACGGCAGAAATCAGTAATGACGTTGAAGCCATTAATTCTAGGCATATTTTACCTTGTAGATAGGTTTTTTTACCTTGTATAAGACTCATTCCCCTCCCTATATAAAGGGGCAGCACAATTGTAAAAGACAGGAGACAACGAACGATCAGTATACAAAAACTACAGTCTATTCTAGTTATTTTCTCGATCTATCTGCTTCATGTTCTATCTTAGAGAATTCTACTACAGTAAAGCTACTCTATATTGGTGGTTTGCTTTCTTTCTTGACTTACTTAGTGAATTTAGTCTTTATTTTCATTCATTCTTTATTTGTATCAAACCAAATCACGTGTCCTTAAAACCACGTACAAATTTAATTGTTATCCGTTGCCAAGGGTAAACAAGTGGAAATATTGTTTCTTACAACTCTTTTTTTTTCATAGTGTCGGGTCTATTTACTGGCTATCGCTTTTACTTTGTATCTATTTTCTGGTTTTCATGAACTTGTTACCTTTTCTTATGGTATTTGTTGGTGGTACTGATATTATCTCTTTTCGTATTCTTGAGCCGGGTCTTTCGGAAATAACTTTTCTACTCCTCGGGGTAGGGTAAGGTCTGCGTATACACTATCCTCCCCAAATTTCACTGGTAGGATTTTACTAAGTTGTTATTGTTGTTAATACTCTAGCTTTACTTAATAGTTTATTCTAATGATTTAAAGTCTGCTGAGCTTAAAACAATAAATGGATCTGTTCATTCCGCAAGCCACAAATAATTGAAATTGTAAATAATAATTAATAGCGGTAGGCAAATTTTTGGCACAAAGGTGACTCTTAGAATACTTCACTTATACTAGTTTCGTCGTTTTATAGGTTATCAGTTGGTTCAATATTAACTAAAGTTTTATAGGTTGTTTCATTACCATCAAGCTGCAAAGAAGTTTATCTTTTCACAATAAAATGAACAAACTTCTTTTTTATAATCTAACTCAAAAGTAATTTATTTAATAAAAATGAATTATTTTATAGTAACCGATGTTGGGAAGATTTGGTACGGAATAAAGATATAAACAAAATGACAAGAACATGAAGAGATTTTGTGTTCCAATTTTCTCAAATAAATAAGGACTTTATTTAATTAAATTTTCCTAGGCTTCAATCTTTAGGATGCGGTACACAAACTAAGGTCGGAAGTACTTGCGTTAGTTAGGGTAGGGTAGGGTCGGGAATACTTGTCCTAGTTTGAGATTAAAAAAATTTCCAACAAATAACAGCTAACATAGCTAAGCATAAAAACCAAATAAAATACAATTTATTCAAAGTTAATACAAGCCAGGTTTAAGTCAATAAAGCGACCGTACTAGAAGCATGAAATTCGGGGAGTACCTCGTACCTTCTCCATGGTCAATTGAGTTTCTTATTCGGTCTTTCATTTTTGCAGACCAATAATAAATGGAGTCACTTTTTTTTTATTAGGGATTCAATAAGGTGACTTGAAACATCAAAACTCAATTCCAAATGGCGACTCTGTAAGTAAAATAATCCTTATCCAAAATCATCACTTTAATTAAAATAAATCCATTTAATCCAAAATCCATAACACAATATATTTTGCGGGCTAAAAAATGGTGTGACAAATTTATAACTTTACTGTCATATATCACTTGATAATTTATCCACATGACAAGTTTATTTTCCACTAATATAAAATAGTTTTCTACGGCTGAACAAGCCGGATAACTATTGCCCAAACAATAATCTAGTTATTGATCATGTTTTCTAAACCTAGCAATTGAAGTCAAGGTAAAGCTTCTGACATCAAAGGACATTTATTTTGACGATAACTGTTCTCCAGAAGTAATAAGTAAACCTACAAAAAGTATCTCATCTGATTCGGCCATGTTTCTCATGGCATTGTATCCCAGCTTCAACCTAGAAAGAGAAAACATTGAATGTCACGGATGAGACTTATCTATATATTTACAAATATTTATATCATAATCATCATGTCATTTAAAAGATAACTACAACTAATCATATATAGAGTTATAGTAACCATGAAATTAAAGCATGTAACATGCTAGAACAAGTTAAAATGCATAAATAGAGCGCATTATCAACGTATATAAATTATCTGTAGTGAAACGGGATAGGTGTTTAAATGTCACGACCCAAAATCCCATTAGAGCAGTGATGGTACCAAACACCGCTTGCTAGGCAAGGCAGCAACCAATATTCAGAAGTAAACTTCAACAATAGTAAGAAATAGTTTCAAAAGCGGAATAAGATAAATAACTGTAGCCAAAATACGATATGACTAAAATACCATCCCAGAATCTGGTGTCAACGACTACATGAGCTCTATTGAATAAGTAAGTACACCGGTCAGAATAACGATACAATACTGTCTGAAGAACATAACCAGTAAGAACAAACTAAGGAAAGGGACTGCAAGGCCTGCGAGCAGAACAATAGAGCTATCTTGAAATCTCCAACAGGTACTGATACGACTTTCTAGCAATAAGCTTTATCAGCAATACCTAAATATGCACATAGAGTACAGAGTGTAGTATGAGTAGAACCGACCCCATGTACTCTGTAAGTAGCAAACCTAACTTCGGATTGAAGATAATGAAGAGATTGGCAAAGTCTGATACCCACTTTCACAAACCAACAATAATAGTAATAGCATAATGAAAATAGCAAAGGAAAAATAACTCAAATATAGCAAGTTCAACTTAATCTCATTAATGGCAAAATAGGCATGCTTTCCAAACAAATCAATTAAGGCATCAATTTCAAGATATAAAGTGTCAATTTGCATGAGAAAGATAAAACTCTATGCCTGCATGACAAGTATCCATGCCAAAATCAACGACTTCATAGTTAAATCATCAAGTAAGCACAATCTCAGCACTGTACGGGTGTTTGGCATGAAACCCCTCACTAAGCACATACCAAGTGCATGCACTCATAGGACCCAAAGTAGTGTGGTTTATCACCTGGCTCCGGAGAGGCGGATCCTAGCTGAGGCACTGATCGGATCAAAACTCAACAATCATCATAAGTCAGCCCAAATGGCCTGGCTCACGTGTCTCCTCATTATCAATACCACTCAGGCCATTATGGGGACTGGCGTATACGTCACTTCACTATCAATATCAACATGACTCTATGGCCAATTTCAGTGGCTAGTCAACTCAAATCTCAATATGCCAATATCTCACAGTATAAGAAATTAATATACAGCACAAATTATACCAGCATGCCACCAACCAACTCAAACCCGTGTCACACAAGTAAGGATACTAACAACATATAAGATAACATGTAAGAAGTATGCAGAGATGGTGATATAACACATGGATTTGATATCATACCCGAAAAATATGACTACAATCAAGGTAAACACTCAACATAGCAAATTAACCCTATCATGTCTCAAATGGATAAGCACATAGCCTAGGCATGATTTCTAGTAAGAATAATAACACAAGTATTCATAAAAGTAGAGAAAATGCGGTAACAATGAGACATGATAGCAAAACAAGGTACATAGTAGCCTAGAGTTTACCCATAACATGAATAACCAAAGTGTACACAAATACGCTTGTCACCTCATACGTGTGTCACCTCCAACATATAGCAAGAATCATAGTCTATAGGTTAATACCCTCAAGTGAAGCCTAGGCAAGATATTTAACTCAAAGCGCGAGAGTTAATACTCCAAAAAGCCCTTGCCCCTCAGCAAAAAGTCAACTCAGGCCCCCTTTCCCGCAGCCTGACAAAAGTTACAAATCTCGACTATACAATTGAATATAAGTCTAAATATATAATTTTTATTCAAGTCAAACTACAAATCATGGTTCAAATATCAAATATTTATTCTCCAAAATTTCTTACAAAGCCCCCAATTTTTTCGACAGATTTATCCAGTCAAAAGAAAATCAATGATAGAATCACGAATAATAATCAAATCCAAGTTAAGAACACTTACTTTACCCGAGTGGGTGAAAATTGCATAAAATTCGTCCTAATTCGAGCTCCCAATGTCAAAAATGATAAATGAAGTCAAACCATCGATTAGAATATTCTGCCCAGTAATCTCGCATATGTCGTCAGACATCCACTTTTGTGAAGCTGCATCTGTGCAATGACCCATCCGGTCTTTTGATTTTATTAGACTTATTTCCTCTATTTGATGCATACATATGTGTATTTGTTGTTATGTGACTTGCGGGGGCGTATGGTTTGGATACAGGGAAATTTTTGTTTGAATTGGGACACTTAGTCTCAAGATTGGATGGTTAAGTGTATGAGTTGATCGGAGTTTGACTTTTATATTGACAACCCCGGAATGGTATTTTCATGGTTCCAATAGGTTCATATGGTGATTTGGACATATGCATATGTTCGGATTTGGAATTGGAGTCCTGTAGGTTGATTTAGTTCTATTTGGCAAAAGTTACAAAGTTGAAGGTTTAGAAATTTCAAAGGTTTGACCAGGAGTTGACGTTAATGATATCGGATTTGGATTATGGTTCCGGGAGTTGTAATAGATTCTTTGTGTCATTTGGGACATGTATTCAAGTCGATTTGATGTGGTTCGACATGAGTTTGGGAAGTTGGAAGTTTATTAGAATTTTTTGGTTTGAATAAGGGGTGATTCTTAGTTTTGATGTTGTTTTGTGTGAATTGAAGCATCGAGTAGGTCCGTATTATGTTTTGGGATATATTGGTGTGATTGGACGGGGTCCGTCGAGCCTGGAGAGTGTTTTGAATGAGTTTAAGATTGTTTTGGCTTAAGTTGGCATAGCTGAAGATTTATGAGTTTTGATGATTTTGCATTTTGCGGAATTTTGGTCGCTGATGCAAGTTCGCAGATGCAGGTGCGGAGCCGCAGATGTAGATCTACGCTGGAGGAGTTAGAGTCCGCTCATGTGGATGTTGCGGCGCAGAAGCAATACTACATATGCGGCTGACTGACCGCACATACGGTTGGTCGAGTTTTAGGTGATATGCGACATCTTGACCATAGGGCGGCATTGCTGATGGTATATTTTGGACCAAAAATGCGGAATGCTTGGTAGCCTATAACATTTCGAGGGTTTGGTCATTTTTGTTATTTGGAGTTGTAGAGCTCGGCTAGAGGCAATATTTGTAGGGATTTTCACTATAATTGAAGGGGTAAGTGCACTTTACTCTATTTTGTTGCTAGATATTGGTTATCATGGATTATAACACCGAGGTTATGTAAATTAAAGGTGTAATTTTGGAATTTTTGACTATGGTTTCGGGGAGTAAAAATTGATTATTCGAGGGTAGATTTGAGGTTGGCTTTGGATGCAACACATATATTTGGAATGGGTGTTCCGAATTTGTATGTTTTGATGGGTTTCGGAATGCTGACACAAGGTTAACTATTTGGGTTGACTTTGCAAAATTTATTCAAGATCATAGCTTTATTGTTCAGTGTTGTTTCCCATGGCTTTTATAGATGTTATTAAGTTGTTTTGGCTAGATTCGAGTCGCTCAGAGGTTGATTCGTGTGACAAAGGCCTTTTCGAGTATTGATTCACGTGCTTTGAGATAAGTAATATATCTAAACTAGGGTCGTGAATAATTATCCATGTGAACTATGATAGTTGAGACGTGTTGGGGGTGACGCACGTGTAGGTGATGGGCATGTGCGCGACACTAGGGCATTGGTGATCCATTTACACATTAGGCTACTATGACACTTGTTTTCCATCATGCCTTGTTATTTCTGTGTTCTTTCTCCACTTGTATGACTACTTGAGCTGTTAATCATGCTAGGGATCATGTCTAGGCTACATGCTTACATATTGAGACATGTTAGGGTCGTTGTTGCTATTTTGAGCTGTTTTCCTTGATTATAGTTATATGCTCATTCATATTCGCATGTTATATCTTGGTCTCTGTACATTATTTGTTTGTCATATCAAATGTTGTTGATGCCTTCTATATGTGATAATGTTTGAGCTGAGTTCTATGTGACGTGAGATTGAGACTTGAGCGGTTATTGACCGATTTGGGCCATCGATCTGTATTGTGATTTATATTGGATCAGGTTGCACATCGCAACAAATTGATATTTGGATCGGGTTGTACGGTACAATGGTTATATTTATTGTTGGCTTATATTCGATTAGCGCTTGGGCAAGGATCCTCCCTTCCGAAGACTGATATTCACAGTGAGCGCATGCACATGGTGATAATGTGCTTTGGTGAGGGGTAAATGTGCCAGGCACCAGTATAGTGTGAGTGTTATTGTGTGTGTATGGGGAGGGGCATTTGTTCTAGGCATCATGAGCGTGCTGAGTGTGAGTATACCTGATGGTTTCGCTGTGATGTTATTGACTTGGGCATGTATACTTGACATGTAGGCATAAATATGTATTTTTCTTAAGCTAGATGGTAAATAAAATGTCTTACTTTTTGTTGAATGTTTGGAAATCACAGTGTCCTTAATAAACTCATGTTTTAGTGATTTCGGTAGTAAGACTGGGCTTTAACTGTTATACTTGGAAAGCATGTCTAATTTTCTAGTATTTTTGGTTGAACATGATATCTCTTGAGTTGTTTACTTTACTGTCACCATTATACCGTGTGTTGTTATTGATTATTGGTGTTTGGCACTAGCCTTCTTCCAAGCTCATCACTGCTTTCAGCCCGAGGTTCAGTTTGTTACTCATAGACTTGGGGTTAGTTGTACTCATACTACACTATACACTTTATGTGTAAATCCAGGTACCGATGGGCATGGAGATTGCTAGAGTTCGCATTGATATAGCTTGTGGAGACTACGAGGTAGCTACTATGTCGTTCTATGACCTTGAAGTTATCTATTGTTTATTTCTGTTATCACTGTTCTATCATTCAAACATTTTTGTATTGAGGATTTGCTTTGTATTTTATAATTCTCTAGTGCTCATGTACTCATAGATACCAGATCATGGCATTGTTGTAGTTGCGTTATTGTTGCTATTTTCAGATATTTTATGATTTACCGTTGTTGATATTACTGAGTTCTGTTATTTGGGTTTATTACTATTGTGAAACTGTTGGCATGCCTAGCAAACAGTGTCAGGCACCGTCATGGCTCCGATGAATGGTCGGGTCGTGACAAGTTGCTATTAGAGCCCTAGGTTGCCTAGGTCTCATGAGTCATGAGCAAGTTTAGTAGATTCTTGCAGATCGGTACAGAGACGTCTATACTTATCTTTAAGAGGCTATAGAACTGTTAGGAAGCTTCACATTCTTGGATTCTTGTCATGCAGATATGTTAATTCCGAAGTTTGAACCTTTATTCTTCTATTCTCTCACAGATGGTAAGGATACGTTCAGCTAGGTCGGCGAGCAGGAACCAATGCCACCAATCAGGGCCATGAGAGGTCGAGGCTGAGGTAGGGCCCAGAGGTAGGGGCAGAGCTCAGCCTCTGGTGCAGCGGCATGTGATGTTGATCCTCAGATAGAGTAGGAAGAGGAGATCCTTGTTCTGACCGAGCCAGTAGGAACATCTCAGGTGTTAGAGTGGTTCATTGCTACCCAGTGCTTTAGGATACCCTAGTCTGCTTGGTTGGTCTTATATATATTATGGCCCAGGCCAGTGTATTTCCTGTAGAACAAGACATTTCATAAGCGGGAGGAGGAGCCCAGACATCCTCTGCTCACACTCCAGAACAAATGGCTCATGGGTACTAGACCCCAGCAGTTCTACCAGTTGGGGTAGTTTATCCTATTGTTGCTACACCGTCTGGAGAGAGACCGTTGATGTTAGCTAAGGGGCTGAATCGGTTGGACAAGTTCACCAAGTTGTTTCACCCTTGCATTGGTCGTACACCTTCAGAGGACCCCCAGGATTTCATAGACCGTTGCAATGAGATATTGCACAACTTAGGTATAGTGGAGTCCAACCAAGTTTATTTCACATTGTTTCGGGTGCATAGTGCTGCCAAGAGGTAGTGGCAGATGTATGTTTAGGGTAGGCCAGCAGGTTCACCTCCTCTCACCTGGGCCCAGTTCTCATAGTTGTTCTTAGAGAAGTTGACTCCTTGCACTTAGAGAGAGGACTTTCGCAGTCAGTTTGAGCGCCTCCAATCAGGTTGCATGACCGTTACTCAGTTGAGACCAGATTTGTGGATTTATCATGTGATGCAGCTAGTTGATACCGACTGAGAGGGAGAGGGTGCGGAGTTTTATAAATGGCCTTACATATGGTATCAGGCTACTGATGGCCAGAGAGACCGGGGATAATATTTCTTTTACTCGGATAGTGGATATTACCGGGAGAATCAAGCGCATAAGAGGTCAGGTTAGGGTGCCGACCTCTAACAAAAGGCCTCGCCATTTTTGAGGATTTAGTGGTGCCTCATCTAGAGGCCGAGGTTGGTTTGTGAGGGGCTAGTATAGCATACTAGTTTATCATTAGCCACCACCTAGCTGAGACGATTCACTATAGTCTTCATTCTGCGCACTCCCTACTCAGAGCTCTTATTGCACTTCTAAGGCCCGCAATCATTCCCAGTTCGAGACTACTACAAGTGTGGGGAGTTAGGGCATATGAGGAGGTATTTCCCCCATTTTTGCAGAGGTATGAAGTAGCATGGAGGCTAGACTATGACTCCCACACCGGTTTCTACACCACTCGCTCAGCCAACTCAGGAGGTCATATTGGATGAGGTCTCCTTAGAGGGGGAGGTCCGTCAGGTGGTGGATAGGCCCGTTGCTATGTATTTTCCACAAGGCTTGAGACTGTTGCTTCCGACGCGGTGATCACAAGTATTGTTTTCATGTGCCACATGGATGCTTCAGCATTATTTGACCATGTTTCCACTTATTCATATGTGTCGTCATACTTTACTCGTTGTTTGGATACGCCTTTTGATTCATTAGATATGCCTGTTCATGTATCTACACGGGTGGGTTATTATATTATGGTGGATCGTGTTTATCGATCTTGCGTAGTTACCATTGGGGGTTATGAGACTAGATTCGATCTCTTATTGCCGGACATGGTTAATTTTGAGGTGATTTTGGGTATGGATTGAATATCTCTGTACCATGCTATTCTTTATTGTCAGGCTAAGACCGTAATGTTGGCGGTACCGGGGTTACCTAGGTTGCAGCGGAGAGGTTCCTTGGGTTATGTTCCTAGTGGAGCGATGCATTTCCTAAAGGCCCAGCGGATGGTTGAGAAGGGGTGCTTGGCGTACTTATCCTTTGTGGGGGATTTTAGTGCTGATGCTCCTACCTGAATCCGTTCCAGTAGTAAGGGAGTTTTCACATGTGTTTCTAGTAGAACTATAGGACATGCCACCCGGCAAGGATATTGATTTTGGTCTTGATTTGGTGTCGGGCACTCAACCCATATCTATTTCACCATACCGCATGGCACTAGTGGAGTTGAAGGAACAATCACATGAATTGCTTGATAATGGTTTCATCAGGCCAGGTGTGTTGCCTTGGGGTGTACTAGTTCTATTTTTGTGGAAGAAACATTCAATCTATGAGTATGTGCATTGACCACAGGCAGTTGAAGAAGGTTACTATCAAGAAAAAGTACCCACTACCGCGTATTTATGATTTAGTTGATCAGCTTGAGGGTGCTAGGATGTTTCTCAAAGATTGACTTAAGATCGGGGTTCTATCAATTGAAGATCAGGGCTTCAGATATTCCTAAGACCGCTTTCAGGACCTGATATGGACATTATGAGTTCTTGGTGATGTCTTTTGGCTGACCAATCCCCAGCAACTTTCATGTACTTGATGAACTTCGTATTTCAGCCTTATCTGGATTCCTTCGTAATAGTTTTCATTGATGATATATTGGTATATTCTTGCAGCTGGGAGAATCAAGAGCTGCATTTGAGATCATGCTCCAGAGTTTGAGGGAGAAGAAGCTATATGCTAAGTTCTCCAAGTGTGAGTTTTGTCTAGACTCGGTAGCATTCTTGGGTCATGTGGTGTTCGGTGAGGGGATAATGGTGGATTCGAAGAAGATTGAGTCAGTTTAGAGTTGGCCTAAACCGTCTATCACTACAGAGATAAAAAATTTCCTTGGTTTGGCTGGGTATGATCGCTGTTTTGTGGAGGCGTTTTCATCTATGGCACCACCATTGACTATATTAATGTAGAAGGGTGCTCCATTCAGGTAGTCTGATGAGTGTCAGCAGAGCTTTCAGAAGCTTAAGACTGCCTTGACTATAGCTTCACTTATGGTTTTGCCTTCAGAATCGAGTTCTAGTACAGTCTATTGAGATGCTTTATGGATTGAAATTGGACGTGTATTAGTGCATGTTAGGAGAGTGATTGCTTATGCTTCGTGTTAGTTGATGTCCCATGAGAAGAACTACTAGTGGCCGATTTGGAGTTAGCATCCATGGTTCGCACGCTCAAGATTTTGCGGAGTATCTTTATGGCGTGTCTTGTGAGGTGTACACGGATCATAAGAATCTCCAGCACTTATTTAAGCAAAAGGATCTGGACATGAGAGAATGCAGGTGGTTGGAGCTACTAAAGGACTATGATATCACCTTTCTTTATCATCTGGGAAAAGCTAATTTTGTTGCTGACGCTTTGATTAGGAAGGATGAGAGCATGGTGAAACTCGCTTTTATTCTATATAGGGAGAGATGTTACCTTTGGATGTTTAGACTTTGGCCAACAAGTTTGTGAGGTTGGATATTTCGGAGCCTAGCAGCGTTCTTGCTTATGTTATACCACTGTCCTCCTAGTTTGAGCGCATCAAGGCGCATCAGTATGATGATCCCCACTTGCTTGTCCTAAGGGACATAGTGCAACACGGTGATGCAAAAGAGGTTACTATTAGTTTATAGGGTGTTGAGCCTTTAGGCTCATATCTGTGTTTCGAATGTGGATAGATTGGGAGACTTGATTCTAGATGAGGCCCATAGTTTACAATATTCCATTCATCCAGGTGCTGTGAAGATGTACAACATTATTGATGGCGGAGGATAAAGAATATATTTTTGAGTATGTTGCTCAGTGTTTGAACTATCAACAAGTGAAGTATGAGCATCAGAGATTGGGTGGTCTGCTTTAGAGGCTAGATATTTCAGAATGGAAGTGGGATTATATCACCATGGATTTTGTAGTTGGACACCCATGGACCTTGAGGACATTGTGGACAGATTGACCAAGTATGCACACTTCATTCCAGCCATGACTACCTACTCATAGAGCAGCTGGCTTGGATTCATATACGAGTGATTGTTCATCTTAAAGGTGTGTTCCTGTCTATTATCTCAGATTGTGGCACGCAGTTTACATCGCATTTTTGGAGAACATTGCATCGTGAGTTGGGCACACAGGTCGAGTTGAGTATAGTATTTCATCACCAGGCTGACGGTCAGCCCGAGCGCACTATTCAGATCTTGGAAGACATGTTACAAGCCTGTGTCATTAATTTCGGGAGTTAGTGGGATCAATTTTTGCCGTTGGCAGAGTTTTCCTACAACAATAGCAATAAGTCGAGTATCCAGATGGCTCCGTATGAGGCCTTATATGGGAGGTGTTGCACCCTATTTTGTCCAGGTCAAAACCAGATTGAACTAGTGGTTTGTCTGATGTGGATAATAGAGTTGTCACCTAATATTTTGTGGTATATTAGGTGCCTATGTGTTTATTTGATTATTATCCTAATGGACTATTAATCAGTGAGATTTTGGGTAAGAGTTCTTATTATCCTAAGGGGAAGATGTTAGACATCGCTTAAAATCTACCTGAGGTAGCTCATTAAAATTTAGGCTAGATTCGGGGAAGTGACAGTTTAAATCTGCTTAGTTGCGTGCTTAAAGTCTGTAGTATATTATAGGTCTTGTTTGAAAAGCTTACTATTTTAAAAGAAAGTTGTGTATGTTATTTGAAATGAATTATAGGTTTTACAAGGTTTATAACTTAAGAAACAATACTTTGAAATGTCTTTATCTACCAAATGTTAAGAAAAAGCTTTGTGAAGGATATCCATGTGTGAAACAAGATTTGAATACCTTATCTATTTTGAAAGTGTGGCTATCTGTATGACTTAATGAAATAAAGATCATTAGAAATATGTATCCTAGATTGGGATAGGTATACCTTTCTTAAGAGCTGATTACAATTGGAATTTATTTTTTATACTCATTTCAGTTGGCAATCTCAAGCCATGTTTGTTTTCTTGAAAATTAGCCTTGTCAACACACTTTCAATTCTGACATTTTAAGAGAGGGGTCGTTTCGCTTTTCAAATCTGTTTAAAACTCAAAACTTTACTGAAAAATGGTTAATGATAATAAAAATGAAGTCTTTTATTTGTCAAAAAGTAAGTGATCAACACATTGAAGTATTTCACCGAATATGATATAAACTTGGAGTCCTTTTTGTTTACTTATGGCCTTGGTTTGCCTAGGTTCCTAAAAATATAAAATATAACAGAAGTATCCAATAATAATGTTAGTATCAAGTATATATACACATAATAAGCATCTTATTTTGCTATCTAAAAGTGAGAAGGGAAAAGGAAATTGGACTGTCGAAATTGGGCCAGTGGACCAGGCCCAGCAGATCTACAAGCAGCGGCAGACTTCATTCAGTAAAAGGGATCCTAGACTGCAACTTGGGTCTGAGTTCCAACGAACTCGGCAGGCCCAATTCAGAAATGCACAAAAAGGAAATAAAGGACAACTAGTGAAATCAATATGAGGCCCAACAAAATAAAATCACATCAAGTAAACAAGATTAAAGGGTATAGTGTCACCCATTTTATTTAATAAGACTCAATGATTATAGGCTTAGGGCAAAGCCTTATTCTTGGACAAGGTACCTTTTGGTTCCCAGGCACTTCAGAGTTCATAGGGGTCTCATGGACCCCGAGCAGTGCTTGTGTCAGGGAAGGGCATCTTAACCATAAACAGAGTTTCACCACAAATACACTTAATCACTCACACTTACTATTCCCCAAAGGTTTATAAACAAACAAGGTATTCACTTAGCAATCATCATGAGAGCACTAATGGATATAAAGGTTCGGACAGAATTTCCATAGAATTTTATCACAACACCATTAACCTTAGAATTACAACTCAAATACAAGGAGGCAAGTTACTGCAAGTACTCATAGTATCCAGTGATAACAATGTCTTAAACCTATCTATCGCATGCATTAAAACCCTTGGAAGGAATGTCACACATATACAAGAACAAGGAGAGTCAATGGCAGACTATCAATAAGCTGATTCAGGTTCAGAACTGCTTAGTTAAGTGTTCTTAGGGGTAAGGAAGACATATATATTTACTTCATTAGTTCTACTGTGGGTCTAACATTTTAGAATCCTTAATCAGGTTCACATTACTTCAACAGTCATTGTAGTGGTCTTCAGAATATTCAATAGTAAAGCATGTACATGATTAAGGCCTTACTCCTCTAAGGACCTATACTAACAGCCTTGCTCAACAAAGTAGAGACATCAAAGTAGGTTAGATGGTCAGTTTTAATGTAGTCCAAACTTAGTAGCATGATCACTAATCTATCAGATTCTCAATCACCATCCAGATTCATAAATAAATTTTTATAGACAAGGATATCAATCATGTATGGAGTAGTGTTTGTTTTAACAAGACAAGCAAGTAGTAATGGGTTTGTTTAAGCCTATGAATGACAATAGTAGACTTCTATTTCAGATTCTACATTGATATGTCAGAAAATCAAGCAAGGTTAAGCTTCTTCTTCTATAAGGCAGTTTTAAGTGAATAATACAATAGTTTAGGAATGAGTCTTTTTAAGTGAACCAAACAGAAGGTTCATTAGCATAACTGGGGAAGCACAAGCATGGAGGTCAATAAATGTTACTCAACCTATTTACAATAAGGTTTCTACAGAGTTTCATGATTACAAGATATATCAGATGCAAATAACATAATGAATATGCTAATGAATTCATTACAGAAGTTTAGATCATAAGGACATATAAACTGTTAAGTGTGTACGACAGACATAGTTTCATTAATAGATTATTCAACCATAGTAGACAGGTTAAGTGTGTGATGGATACTAAGATGGAGATCATTTTTTTTTGAATCAACATGTGGCATAACATTTCTAATCCAAGGATCAATATAGCACATAAGTAGCAAATATGAACTCTCAACAAGACATCAGGAAAAGTCTAAGAACACAGCTTAATTAAGTTAGCTAAACATGGTAGTACAACTGACAAAGCATACATGGAATCATCAAAATACTTTCAACTAATGACAAAGGTTCACCAGGACTATATCATGCATTATAGAATATTTAACTAGTTAAGTCATGAAGTAAATTAACACAGGCTGATCGACAGTAATAGAACAATCACAAGTTATCAGGAGATAATTAACTAAAATAGTACGCCTTTACTCCCAAGACCGGATTCATTCACAACAGCTTCTCCTTCCCTTAAAAGAACATGTGAAAGCAAAAAATAATAATCAAGTCATAAACTACTAATGTATATCATAAACGAAGGTGATTAACAGAAAAAAAATATTATATACATAAAACATCACAAATAATCGAAGACAGAGGGAGAGTTAGTGTACACTAACCTTCTGTAGGGCAGCAAACCAAACAAGAGCTCTTTGTTTAGATGTTTAGGAATCCAAACCCAGAACAAATCAGGTCAAAGACCAAACTCAAGCAAAAATGAAAAGAGAAAAAAGAGAAGTTAGGAGAAGCTACCGAAACTTGAAATTTAGCCGAAAAACTTAAACTTGTGTTAGGTGAGAGCATTGAAAGCTCCTATTTATAGTGGTTGTTGAAGCCTTAGGGTTCCGATTAATTCTAAATCGGTAGTCAATGATGATGATAGGGTAGATGACAGTAGAGAGCGCGAGAAATCAAAAGGGAAAAGAGGGGAAATCAGTGATGGATTTTACCTGAGGAAGAGAGAAGGTCGACTAATTAAGTCTTCAAACCAGTGGTCAAACCCTAATGTCCAGAGGTCACTGCGCTTGACCTTTAGACAAGGAATAATGATGATGAAGCTGGAGATATCAGCCATGCATGCTCCAATTTGAAAGAACGAAGGGAAAAATCAGATGAATTGAAGTTTCATATTTTAGGTCTAGGATTTCAAATTGAGGCTTTTGAATTTAGTGATGAGAATTGGAGAAATCGGCTAGATTCACGGCTGTAGGGATAAAGGGCATGATTTGAAGACTGGATTTGGGACCTTGCACGAATTGGTGCAAGGGTTTTGATTGATTAGGTTGTTGGATTTGAGAAACGGAAGAGAGAAAAGGGAAACTAGGGCGGCCATGTTGGGAATGAATGAAATAGGGTTTCGGGGTGATCTCTAGGTTAAAAACGAAAGACTGGATCAGGGCCATTGGATCATTTGATCAACAATAATTAAGGTTATATTGGTTTGAAGAAAAGATAATCAGGCATGGGGACCGTTTGTTTTGTGTGATCCAATGGTTGAGATAATATCTGGCGTAGGGTTTAAAATAAAAGGAAAAACAAGAATAAATATGGATCGTCGATGATTTGGATTGACGGCCTAGATCAATTTTATTTGTTCTACGAGTGAGTGGGACGGGGGACGTGGCATGATGCTATTGGCCCTCAGGGGTCAGCATGGATTGCCGAGATGGACAAGAGAGGGTAGTTCTAGACCAGGTCAGGTCACATTTGGCCTGTGTTTTGGGCTGAAATTGAATTAACAAATAGCCACATTGCATTTTATTAGGTGTTTGCAATTGGAGCCTTTTATGCTTTTAACCCCATTAAAATTAAACTTAGTTAATTCTAGTTAAATGTGATAAAATTATAATCATCAATACATTTTGAATTACTGTTGTTAATTAATTATCTATGTCGTAGCCCAAATTTCCACCATAGGCACCGTGATGGCACCTAGTCTCTAAGACTAGGTATGCGGAATACTTAACACAGTTAAACCAGTTAAACATGATATTCTAGAGTAGAGTTAAATATAAATACCGAAATACATGTGACATAAGCCTACAAGGTACTAATCCGAAATATCCTCCCAAGACTATGTAATACAAAGTCACGAACTCTAGCCGAATACATAGAAATATCTCAAAAATAAATTACAATACTGTTCGGATAATGAATTAACAGTACAATCAAAAGGAAAAGGAATCCAAGGGACTGCAATGACAAAGCCGCTCTACCTTCAATCCTCGCGATCAAGAAGCTAACTCTGCCTGAGTCTGATATCTCCAATATCTGGATCTGCACAAAAATGTGCAGAAGTGTCGTATGAGTACACCACGGTCGGTATCCAATAAGTATCAATACTAATCTCGGTGGAATAGTGACGAGGTGCAAGTCAAGACACCTACTAGTCATAAAACATGTGAATTATGTAAGGATAACGCTAATAATGGAAACAAGAATCTGTAAATATACCACTGAAACCAATTAAGGAAAACAAATGACAACTGAATAATCAAATCGTTCTAACCCAAGTTTCACTAGAAATTTTCTCCGAGATACCTCATCTCATAAAGACAAGTTACGAGTCCCAAATCACAAGTCATACGCTCATGGCACCTTGTGCCCACATTATTAGTCACAACACGGACAACCCACGTGCCAATATCTTAATCAACCCGGCATGGTCACAGGCTCACAATCACAATTCACCCGGTGTGGTC
Organism: Nicotiana obtusifolia; assembly: GCA_002018475.1. Lineage (NCBI taxonomy): Eukaryota > Viridiplantae > Streptophyta > Magnoliopsida > Solanales > Solanaceae > Nicotiana > Nicotiana obtusifolia. The sequence continues at coordinate 46,361 of MCJB01018041.1, read as the reverse complement.
ATGGGTTTAATACCACAATCTGCCTGGCATGGTCACAGGCTCAATATCACAATAGCAGCAGATAATACATAAGTACAAAGGCATGTTAAATGAATGTCAAGTTTCATACTCCTAAACTAGTATAACTGGCATGCTACGGTGTGTGCATGGTAAGTGTGCTATTACAATCCAAGTCAACAAGTAATATCGACGACATCGAGTACCTCATTGGAAACAACACTACAAGTCACGTAAGGTGCACGACAAACACAAGGAAATTCACACAATCACTCAAATATCATCAATATTACGCCCCCAGGCCATCACATATCATCCCTGACATAGCCACCCTTATCTCTCTGTAACGACAACATCATAATGGCCACCCTTTTCGCTCTGCCCAGGCAATAACACAATAGCGACCTGTATCACTCTGCATAATAGCCACCCATATCGCTCCGCCCAGGAAATAACATAATAGCCACCCGTATCACTTTGCCCAGACAATAACACAATAGCCACCCGTAACACTCTACATAATCGACAACAATGAGATGTCACCCTTATTCTCTGCATAATAACAATAAATCCACACAACAAAACACATGTGCTAACATCACACAACACGACATATCAACTCGTACCACAAGTGTCCATAAGCCACAAATCTTTTTACAACAACAATACTAATATCACCACAAAAATCTCAATAGGTACAATTGAAATGGGGAAAAATAACTTAACAATAGATAATAATCCATTAAACGACAACTTCAACTAAAACATGTTAATGGCTTTTAATAACTTCAACTAATTGCTTAAGAATAGACTCAATAATGAAAGGTATTACCATGAAATGGAAACTTCGAATTCTAATGAATGACTTGAGCTAACAATGAAAGAGATGGTATGAACTAGCAACTACGTCTAAATGCATGAGAATAACTTGAAAATAAAGGGATATCATGTGATAGAAATTTTAAAAAAGAATAATTCAACAATGAGGCAAAGTGAACATAAAGGGTAACAACTTCAAATAAAGCATATAAGAATAAACTGAACAAGTAAAAGATAGAACATGTGCTAGCAACTTCAAATAAAGCACGTAAGAATAAACTTGACAATGGAATATAGAACATGAAATGAAAAATTCAATTAAAGCACATAAGGATAAACTTAGCAAAGGAATGTATAACATGTGATTTCAAATTCAATTAAATGCATATACGAAGCCTAAGAGTGTAATCCGGTCAATTTCCACATACAAGGCAATGTACACACTCGTCACCTCATGTACACGTCTTACACATAATCCAAATAGTGCAATTAAACCAAATCTTACGGGGCAGTTCTTCCACACAAAGTTAGGTAAGATACTTACCTCAAAGAAGCTAAACAAATACTCTAAAAAAACCTTCCGGTGTGAAACAACCTTCGTACGGCTCGAATCTAGCCAAAATAACTTAATATCCGAAATAAAAGCCATAGAAAATAATTTCAGATAATAAAGCTTCGATCTCTAATGAAAACAAAAAAGTCAACCCCAGGCTTGCAACGCAGAACCCAATAAAACTCACAAAATTCGAATAGTCATTTCAATACAAGTCCAACCATACCAAAATTATCCAATTCCGACATCAAATTAGCCTTCAAATCATCATTTTTGTGTTTTAGAACGTTTCAGCCTTCAAATCATCATTTTTGTGTTTTAGAACTTTTTACTAAAATCCCCAATTTCTCTAATTCAAATCACTAATTTGATGATAAAACAAAGATGGAATCATGAAATATAACCAAATACGGGTCAAGAACACTTACTCCAATACAAATCGTGAAAATCCCCTCCAAAATCTCCCAAATCCGAGCTTTCTAAATTAAAAGATGACAAAAATAACATAACCCTCGAAATAGAGTACTTTATATTTGCCTAGGTTTTTACTCATCGCAATTGCGAAAATACCATCACAATCGCGAAGACAAAATACAACAGCTGCCAAAACAAGCTATGCGATTGCATGACAGAGGACGCAAACGCAATGCTTATCCCCACAGTGCCTACGCGAAAGCGGTTATGCTCATGCAAATGCGAAGGCTAAAAGGCCTATGCCCAGGCGGTCTCCCCTACTATGCGAACGCGTAACCTTTCCCACGGCTGCAAAGTGCTGTTCTCCCAAATCTCTGCGAACGCGTACAACAACTACTCCTGCCTCCCAAAAGCTCTTTGCGAATGCGTCTACACAATCTCTGTCGCGATTAAGGAAACACTAGACACCAGAACATGAATCAAAAACTGGAAGAAATGGCCTGTAGCGCATCCAAAACACATCCAAGGCCCCCGGGACCCTGTCCGAACATACCAACAAGTTCCATAACATAATGTGGACCTGGTCGAGGAGTCAAAAAACATCAAGCAACGTCAAAACTATGAATCTCACCTCAATTCAAGCCTAATGAACTAATGAATTTTTGGCTTCTACAACTCGCGTAGAATCATATCAAATCAACCTGGAATGATCTCAAATTTTGCATGCAAGTCCGAAATGACACAATAGATCTATAACAACACGCAGAATCACAATCCTAACCCGATATTAATAAAGTCAATTCCCGGTCAAATTTCTCAACCTTCCAAACCTTCAACTTTCCAGCTTTTGCCAAAATGCATCAAATCAACCTACGGACATACAAATCTATATCCGGACACATGCCTAAGTCAAAAATCACCATATGAAACTATGAGAATCATCAAAACACCATTTCAGAGTCCTTTACACAAAAGTCAAACTCCGATCAATTCTTACCACTTAAAATTCTAAAATAAAAATTATTCTTCCAAATCAACCCCGATTTACCTAAAAACCAAATCCGACCATACACGCAAGTCATAATACACAGTACGAAGCTACTTGAGACTTTGAGCCACCAAACAGGACGCTAATTCTCAAAATGACCAGTCAGATCGTTACATTCTCCCCCTCTTAATAAAACATTCATCTTCTAACATGCGAAGAACCGTTTCGACGTCATCAAATCACTAAATGAACTCACAATGCACATACTCAAGGGTGATTCCACGTCACCCCAATCCACATAGGCTCGACAACTCCATGTCAACTGAAGATTATCCTTCCACCCATATCGATAGGCCTTGGAACAAAAAGTTTCAACATCCGATCATTTCCCAAAGACCTAATTCCCACATAAACACATTATATCAACCTCAACCAGCTGTAACAACTGATGCATAGACCCACAAGGTATGACCACATGACATAATACATCACCCATATGCCCATACCAACATCTCGGACCATAATAGCGCCCTAATCAAATCCAGCACAAGCAGATAACCTCATATAGGCTAAAAACTTGTCCCAAACCTTCCCAACACTTCTAATGATGTAAGAAATATGAAACCTCTCACACAACCAACAAGTCACACTCAATGCCACCTGGGCGCATACCTCACAATTTAAACCCAACAAGCATGACTTGGATATGACTGAACATGGAAAGAGAAACACATGAGAGAACTATCAAAAAGTCCAGTGGGTACAAGTCCTCATCGGTATCATGCTACTAATCCATTCCCCAAGGGAGAAACAAAACATATGAACTAATCAAAAGGATTTCATCCTAATATAAGTCCGCTGCGGCACGTAGCCCGGTTCAGACATATCAAATCACAAAGAACACCGGGTTCACATCCTCCACTCGGAATCACAGGTAATGTAAGCATCTAAACAATTAAACACTCTGCTAACTCAATCCAATAGAACCAAAACCACAACACGTAACGGATTTTCCATACCTATAGAAACCTAAACACAAGTCGTAGCCAAACCATCAAAAAATCACATTAAATCCTATCATATTAAGTAACAGAAAGTTCATCCTAGTCCCATACCTCTCAATAGTGAACAAACCAAAATGATAGACACGGGCTACCACTATGGAATCTCAACAGGGGTAAACATATAAGTAGAGTATAAGAATAACAAAACACATCCATATATGGAGCAAGATAGGAGAACTCAACTGATAAATGGGAATAGATTCAAAATAAGACTGATGCTCCTCTATTACAATCGAAATCATATCTGTAATCACATCATCTGGTGCAGTTGCCTCAGCCCTACCATGGAAAGCATATCAACAGGTCAGGCCTCCCCCTCTAGGACGCCCTCTACCCGCCTGTCCTCCACCCATAGCTAGCTGTGCAGGTGGAGTAGCAACTGGAATGGAGCCCATAGCTTGAGTGCTCTGATAAAATCCACCTCTCCCGAGTCTAGGATAATCCCTCAAGATGTTCCTAATATCGCCGCAATCATAGCAATGCCTCCCCGAGCATGGCTGCTAGTATTAAGTCTGTACCGAATAACTGGTATAACCATTGTAAGAACCCCGTGTACATGGTGCACTAAAAGATGACTTCCCCACATAAGTACCCTGAGGTCCCTAACTAGCTGGAGCACCACATGTAGTCTAAAGTGCGAACATGACTGCCCAACTGCCTGAGCCTCCACTGTGATGGGTCATAGCTGAAGAGTTGAATCCACTTAACCCTCCAGAACCTCGATACGTCTTGGCCTCCTTATCTTCCCTCTCCTCATCCTGGATACGGTCGAACCTTCTAGCAATCTCCACAACCTGCTGAAATGGCGTATCAGTCTCCAACTCTCAAGCCGTGCTGAATCTAAGACCATAACTGAACCCCTCGATAAATCTGCAGACTCGTTCTCTAACTGTAGGAACCTAGGTAGGTGCATGTCGGAACATCTGGCTGAACCTGACGGCGTACTCTAGCATTGTCATAGTGCCATGACGCAGGTGCTCGAACTGTGTGTGCCACGCATCCATGAGGGTCTGGGGAACAAACTCCCTCAAAAAAATCTCTGGTAATTGAGTGCTGGCCTACCCTCCTCATAAGCTTGCCACTAGTGATATGATGCTCCTGACAATTGAAATATAGTAAAAGCAACTCCGCTCACCTCCACGATACCCATGGTGTGGAGAATATGGTGACACTTATCTAGAAAACCCTACGTGTCCTCAGTCATTGTGCCATTGTAAGTAGGAGGGTGATATTTCTTGAACCTGTCTAGTCTCAGCTACTCCTCCTCAGATGCTTCTGGCCTAACCTCATGTGGAATCGCGAAAACGGGTTGTACTAGGAGCATACCTGGAGTATGACCAACATGAGCCTGCTACTTTGGAGTACAGGCAGCGGTGGTCTTAGCTCCTCCTCCAATATATGAAGTAGCTGGTGCAACTGGGATCAATCCCGCCTGAGCCAATGTAAGAAACATGCTTAGGACATGGGCTAAAGTCTCCCGAAGTCTGGGTGTAACAATAGGTGCTTCCAATAATTGTCCCCTAACCGGAGCTACTAGCGGCTCCTCAGCTACTGCTCTAACAGGTGCTCTAACTGCGGCACGTCCCTCTCCTCGACCCCGGCCTCTCGCAGCTCTAGCAGGGACGCGAGTGCTCCGATAGTGCATGTGTTCACTATCCGTGAGAGAATAGAGATACAAAGGCTCAAATCTTCGAAATCAACAAATCCGCACGACAGGAAAGAAGATAGCAAAATTTTCCTAATAGTTCCGTAGCCTCTTGAAGATAAGTACAAACTTCTCTATACCGATTCGCAAGACTCTACTAAACATCTTTGTGACTCGTAGAACCTATGAACCTAGTGCTCTAATACCAAATTGTCATCACCCAAAATCCCACCATAGGCGTTGTGATGGCACCTACTCTCTAAGATTAGGTAAGCCGAACATTTACTACGGTAAAACCAGTTAATCATGATACTTAAAGCACAGATTAATATAAATACCGAAATAAATGTGACATAAGCCTACGCGACAATAATCATAATATCCTCCCAAGAATTGGTATAACAGAGTCATGAACTCTAGTTGAATCCATAGAAATATCTCAAAAAGAAATTACAATACTGTTCAGATAATTAGTTAACAGTACAATCAAAAGGGAACTGACTCCAAGGGACTGCGATAATTGGCAACAAGGAATGAACATGTGATATAAACAGTAATGTAATCTGAACATCGTTAAAATACCAGTGAAACCAATTAAGAAAAACAAATGATAATTGAATAATCAATCCGTTCTAACCCAAGTTTCACCACAAAATTTCTCTAAGATACCTCATATCATAAACACATATCACTAGCCCCAAATCACAAGTCATAAGCTTACCTTACCTTGTGCCCACATTATTAATCACAACTGCACGGACAACCCATGTGCCAATATCCCAATCCGCTAGGCACTGTCACATGCTCACAATCATAATTCGCCCGCCGTGGTCACACGCTCGATACAATAATCCACGCGGCATCGTCACATGCTTATTATCACAATGGCAGCAAATAATACAAGAGTACATGGGCATGATCAATGAATGTCAAGTTTCAAGCTCTTGAACTGGTATAAATGTGCATGCTATGTTGTATGCATCTGCAAGTGTACTATTACAATCCAAGTCAACAAGTAATATCAACGACATCATGTAGCTCATTGGAAATAACACAACAAGTCGCGTAAGGTGCATGAGACACACAAGGAAAATCATACCATCACGCAAATTCATCAACATTACGCCCCCAGGCCGTCACATATCATCTCTGATATAGCCACCCTTATCTCTCCGCATTGAAAACATCATAAGAGCCACCCTTATCACTCCGCCAAACAACAACACAATAGCCACTCGTATCACTTCGCATAATATCCACCCGTATCGCTCCGCGCAGATAATAACACAACAGTCACTCGTATCACTCCGCCCAGACAATAACACAATAGCCACCCATATCACTCCGCATAAATAATAGTGAGATGACACCATTATGCTCCACATAACAACAATTAATCCACACAACAAATCACATGTGCTAACATATGAACAACATGGCATATCATCTCGTACCACAAGTCCCCACAGGCCACAACTCTTTTTAAAACAACAATACCAATATCACCACAATACCTAGCCTAAGGCTCAATCCACAATGTGTACGAGAATCTCAACGGGAAAAAATTAAAACGGGAAAAAATTAACTCAACAATGAACAATACTCCATAAAAGGACAACTTCAACTAAGACTGGTTAATGGATTTCAATAACGTCAAATTCAATTAATTGCATTCGAATAAACTCTATATTGAAGGTATTTCCAGGAAATGGAAACTTCGAATTCCAATGTATAACATAATCTAACAATGAAAGAGATAATATGAACTAGCAATTACATCTAAATGTGTGAGAATAACTTGACAACAAAGGGATATCATGTGATTGAAACATCAAATAAGAATAATTCAACAATAAAAGAGGCATCGTGACAATAAAAGGAAACAACTTCAAATAAAGCATATAGGAGTGAACTTGATAAATAAAAGATAGAACATGTGCTAACAACTTTAAATAAAGCATGTAAGAATAAACTTGACAGTGGAATATAGAACATGAAATGACAAATTCAATTAAAACATATAAGGATAAACTTAGAAAAGGAATGTTGAACATGTAATGAAAAATTCAATTAAATGAATATAAGAAGCCTAAGAGTCTAATTTGATCGATTTCCACATATATGGCAGCATACATGCTCGTCACCTCATGTACACGTCTTCCACATAATCCAAATAGTGCAATTAAAGAAAATCATACGGGGTAGTTTCCCCACACAAAGTTAGGCAAGATACTTACCTCAAAGAAGCTAAATCAATATTCTAAAAAGACCTTCCCATGTGAAACAACCTTCGGATGGCTCAAATCTTGCCAAAATAACTTAATATCATAAATGAAAGCCATAGGAAACAATTCTGCTTAATAAAGCTTCGATCTTTAATGAAAACTAAAAAGTCAACCCCAGGTCCGCACCTCAGAATCCCGACAAAATTCACTAAATCCTAACACTCATTCCGATACAAGTCCAACCATATCAAAATTATCTAATTCTAACATCAAATCGGCCTTCAAATAATCATTTTTTGTGTTTTAGAATGTTTTTACAAAAATTCCCAATTTCTCCAATTCAATTCACAAATTCAATGATAAAAGCAAAGATGGAATCATGAAATATAACCAAATCCAGATCAAGAATACTTACCTCAATGCAAATCGTGAAAATCCCTCAAAAATCGCCAACTTCCGAGCATTGTAACTCAAAAAGTGATAAAATAACATAACCCTAGAAATAGACTACTTTATATTTCGCCCAGGTTTTTACTCATCGCCATCGCGGAAATACCATTGCGATTATGAAGACAAATTACAACAGCTGCCAAAACGTGCTACGCAATCGCATGACAGAGGATGCAAACACGATGTTTATCCCCACACTGCCTAAGGGAACGCGGTTACACTCTTGTAAAAACGAAGGCTAAAAGGTTTATGCCCAGTCGGTCTCCCCTATTACGTGAACGTGTATCCTTTCCCGCGATCACGAAGTGCTGCTCTCCTAAAAGCTTTCCTCTAACGCATCTACTCAATCGCAATTAAGGAAACACCAGATATCAGAACAGCAATCCAAAATTAGAGAAAATGGCCCGTAGCCCATCCGAAACACATCTGAGGCCCCCAAGACCTCCTCCGAACATACCAACAAGTTTCATAACATAACGCTGACGTGATCGAGGCATAAAATCATGTCAAATGACATAAAAACTATGAATCACACCTCAATTTAAGCCTAATGAACTAATGAACTTTTAATTTCTCCAACTCGCGCCGAATCATATCAAATCAATACGGAATGACCTCAAATTTTGCATGCAAGTCCAAATGACACAACAGAGCTATACTAACTCCCAAAATCACAATTCAGGCCCGATATCAACAAAGTCAACTTCTTGTCAAACCTCTCAACCTTCCAAACCATCAACTTTCCAACTTTTACCAAAATGCATTAATAAAGCTACGAACCTCAAAATCCAAATATGTACATACTCCTATGTCCAAAATCACCATATGAATCTATTAGAATCATCAAAACACTATTCTGGAGCTGTCTACACAAAAGTCATACTCCGGTCAACTCTTACCTCTTAAGCTTCTAAAACAATAATCATTCTCCTAAATCAATCCCGAATCTGACCATACACGCAAGTCATAATACGCAATACGAAGCTACTACAGACCTTAAGCCACCGAACGAGATGCTAATTCTCAAAACGACCGATCCGATCGTCACAATCTAGTAAAACACTGTATGTACCAATTTGTGAAACTAATTTCGAATTAATTTAAATAATAAGCGATGTAATTAAAAATAAAAGATTAATTTGTTAAATTAATTGTAAAACTTGTGTATCATAATATGAGGGTTATTTTAATAGTTTCAAAATAGTAAGGGTAGTATATTTTGTAATTATTTAATATCGAAGTATTAATTTAACACTATTAATTACTAATTTCTAATTATACTCATATAAAAATAGGTATTATTTATTAGAAAATAATTTTCCACATTTTTTGCAAATTTTTAAGTATAAATAATTTAATTTTAAAAAGGAGGGTCAAAATTGATCGTCAACAGCTGCACCTCTTTGACCGGAGATGATGAAAGAGTTTGCGAGCAAAGAAATTGAACCAAGACCAATTTTGTCTCGACTTTAGGCATGTATTGCAAGAATGGCATGTGGATCCGGGAAAGATTATGTGTTGCAAGACTAGGAAAAGATTAGGGGCCGAGTTTTGGCTTGAATGGCCTACATACTGATGATGTCCAAATCCTAACTAAAATGTATAAACCGAAAAAATTTATGACTTAACAATAAGGATTGAATATCAAGACAGGCCATAATAGGTATAATATATATAAAAAACTACAGGTGATTGTTAAGGAAAATATTACGAATGTAGGACTACATGATTAAAATGAGATAAAGGGGGTCAGTGTGCACTGACATTCTGCAGGGCAGCAAACCTAGTATAAGCGATTCAATAGTCTCTTAAGGATTCTAAATCATAGTCAAAACCCAATAGTTGAACTCGAACAAGAAGAAAAGAAAAGAAAAGAGATTAAAACAATAAGCTCTGAACTTTTAAAACAATAGGGTATTCTAAAATTTTTAATATTGCTATCTATATTTCTTAGCTTATTTCTGGTGGTATGAGATGCGTAGTTGTTGAAGACATTGAATGCCCCTTTTATTGTGACATTCAAGTCCCAGGGTTCTAATTGAGTTCAAAAATTAGTGGGGTGTGATGATAAGGTGGAAGACGATAGCAAGTAGGTGAAAATCTGAAGGAAAAGAGGGGAAAATAGTGTAGGATTTACCTGGGGACGAGGAGGTCCACGTTGAAGTTGTTGGACCATCAGTTAAACTCTAATTTCTAGAGGTCACTCTGTTTGACCTCTAGACATCGAATAATAATGATGAAGTTGAAGATAAAAGTCAGCATGCTTCGATTCTATGGAACAGAGTAAGGTCGATGATATATCAATATGTCGATAGGTTTAGGATTCCCAGGGTTTCGTAGTTTGAATCAAAGTGATGAAAGATGTAACGATCTGACTAGTTGCTTTGCTCTCTAGATCCTTCTTATCCTAATTAAGACTCCATGTATGTTCTTTTACTTTTTTATGAATTGCTGGAATGGTTGGTTTAGTTTTGGAAGGGTTCGGGTTGAAATAGAAACACTTAGTTCGTTAATAGTGGCCTAATATGACCAAGTTAGACTTGAGTCAACATTTTGAGTAACTGACCTCGGAATTGAGCTTTTACTGTTCCAATAGGTTTGTATGATGATTTTGGACTTGGGCGCGTGTTCGAATAGAGTTTTGGGTGATCTCGGAGCCTTTCGGCACATAATGTTGAAAGTTGGCACATTGAAGGTTTTTAAGATCATTTTGTTTTGTTTGAAGTAGAATTTAGTGTTATCGATGTCCGTTAGAATTTTGAACCTAGAAATAGGTCCTTATGGTGATTAATGACTTGTACACAAAATTTGGCGCCATTCCGAGTTATCTAGGTAAGATTCGACGCGTTCGGAATTAGTTGAAGAAGTTTAAAGTTCATAAGATGATTAATTTAGTTTTGGGGTGATATTCTTTGTTTCGATAATATTTTATGTGTTTCGAGGTTTTGAGCAGGTCCATATTATATATATGGACTTGTTGGTGCATTTGGACTGGATCCTATGTGGCTCGGGTGTGGTTCTGACCGCTCGGAGCTTAGTCAAAAATTGCAGAAATTGCTGTTCTGATTTCTTTCTTAGCAAATGCGAAGAAGGCATGGCGTTCGTGATGAAGGAATGGGACTGGGTGACATTTTGCTCTACGCGTTTGCAAGAAGGTGCTTGCGTTCGCGATACTCTGGGCCACTGGCCATCGCGTTCGCGTTCGCCAAGTGTGAGGCCAGCTGGGAAGGGGGTCCGATGATAAGCCTTAACGTTCGTGGTGGGGCCATCACGTTCGCGATGGGTAGGTCAGCTAAGCCTTCATGTTCGCAAAGGGCATTTTTTGGGAAATGCCAGCTTTTTCTTCATGATCGCGAGTGAGCTTTTGCGATCAAGAAGAAAGGTCAACTGGGCAGAATACTTTTTATAGTCGGGACTTAGATTTATATTTCCCATTTCTCATTGTGTTTGCCGAATTTGGAGCTTCTTGGAGCAGGATTTTCATCAAGCACTGTAAGGTGAGTAATGTCTACCAAATGTAAGTTAAACACATGGGTTATGGATAGATTTTAACATAGAAATTAGTAGAGTTATTGGGTTATATTGAAAAACCTAGGTTTTGGTAAAAATTAGATTAGACCACATAAATAATTATGGAATTGATAAAAATTATATATTAGTATTCAAGAGGTTATGGGTGACATTTATTTATGAATATTTCCAGAATCCAAGCATGTGGGCCCGGGAGTGAATTTTAGGAACCTTCCAAATTAGATAGGGTAATTATTCTAATAGTTAAATTGTGAAGTTTTGAGCATATATTGATTAGTTTGTATGACCTTTGGCTAGTGTCGGGTTGCTCGGCACCGATTTGAGGCCATAAGTGTGATTTGTGGACCGGGAAGAGGACTTGGAAACGAGGTAAGACTCTTGCTTAAATTCTTAAGAGGGAATTTACCCCATAGGTGTTTAAACTGTTATTTGCTAGTAAATTGTGGGTGCTACAGGCGCACGAAGTGTGGAGAGTCCGTACGTAGCTAGAAATCATGTTATGTCCTATTAGATATAGGACTTTATTATGCAATACTTGCACTATTTGAACTCAACTTGTTAGTTTAATTACTTGCAATAATAAATAAAACTTGGATAGGGATTATGTTAGATCGAGCTTTATTACTTAGAGATTTGGCGGAATCTTTAATTATTGATGGAAAATTTACGTTCCTTTATGGGCTTATGTTGGGATCGTAAACATATGTTTCGTAGTTCGAAGAGTTTTCCTTATTCTTGTGGATCGGACCGAATGCCTCGCAATATTTAAATATAATGAGATGAATCCATGGATCGAGCCGTACGAACTCGGTAGTGTATGTACATGATTGTTACGGATCGGGCAGTACGACCTCAGCATAACTCGTGCGTGATGTTGCTAGGAGTCCGATTGTACTCGATATTTCCTTGATAACTTGAGAAATTATAATTACATGCTGGCCCTTATTTCTTGAAATTATCATGTGATAATTAGGGACTTTTAGCTTGTTATTTTTTTTAAGGGTTCACTTTTTTATTTCCTCTTATTCCAATGTTACTGTTGTATCTCATGCCTATTTATAATTCTTGAACTTTAAAAATATATTGACCACTAGTAAGTGTCAAGGTCGACAACTAGTCACTAATTTTTTGGGGTTAGACTAGATACTTACTGGGAACACATTATTTACGTACTCGCGCTACACTTCTGCGCATATTGTGCAGGTTCTGAGGCAGGTACATCTAGTGCTCATCCAGGCGCGCATCCGCATTATCCGGAGGCCTAGTGGCGAGCTGCTTCCATGCTCTGTTCTGCAGCACCCAGAGCTTCCTCTTGTGTATTTATTATTTTCTGTTTATTATGCTTCAAACAATAGTTATAGGGGAGTTTGTATATTCTACTAGATGCTCGTACACTTGTGACAGTGCGTTTTGGGTATTTCTAGTAGATTTTCATGGTTTTTTCTTTTAATATTACTGCTTCACTCTCACATTTAATTTTATGCCTATTACCACTGTGTCCTTTTATACTTGGTTTACTATATTAAATAAATAATTCATGATTTTAAATGTAATAAAGTGAGTAATAAAATGGATAGTTCACTATTGGCTTGCCCTACAGTGATGTTGGGCACCATCACGTCCTATAAGGGGAATTGGGTCGTGGCAGCTTGGTATCAGAGCAGTAGGTTCACATAGGTATCACAACTCATAAGCAAGCCTAATAGAGTCTTGCGGATTGGTGAAGAGACGTCCGTACTTATCTTCGATTGGCTATAGGGTGTTAGGAAACTTCTCTTTCTTCATCTCCTATCATGAATTTGATGTTGTGCTAAGTGTCTTTCTCTTATTCTCTCGCATATGGTGAGAACACGCGCGACAGATGCACCCGGAGTAAAAGGAGCTACTCCCACTATTTCTAGAGGCCAAGGAAGAAGCCGAGGGAGAGTTCCAGCTCTTGTTATAGGACGAGGGCGTCCTAGAGTTGCACCCATTGTACCACCTGGGGATTCAGTGGAGGATCCTGTCATTGATGAGCAGGATGAGGCGCTTGCAGCCGAGCCGGCACTGGTAAATTTCATGTCTGCACCGGGATTTCGAGAGGTCATGGGCCGTATGCTGCAATTCATAGATTTTATGACACAGACTAGTTTATTTCGAGGTGGACCCAACCACATCTCAGGTGGGAGGGGGAGCACATACCCCTACCGCTGAGGCACTAGGGCACGTTGCTGCCATTTATCAGACCCCAGGTGCACTACTTGCAGGCGAACTCAGCTAGTTGCAGTGGTTATACTTGAGCCTAGAACAGCCGCGACTGTCGAGCAGCAGAAGCGGTTGGACAGGTTGACCTGGCTAGATCCTCCTCTGTTTGGCTATGAGCAACATGAGGACCCATATGAATTTATTGATCTTTGTAGAGACATACTGCACAACATGGGAGTATTGTAGTCCAATGTGGTGGACTTCACCACATTTCAGTCGGAGGGCAGGTCCCATAGTTGGTGGAGTCCCATCTTTGTAGCAGGCCAGCAGGTTCGCATCGCTTGACTTAGGACCAGTTCACACGCCTCTTATTGGAGAGGTATGTTCCACCCTCTTAGAGGGAAGAGCTACAGGGTCACTTCAAGCGTCTCTAGTGGGATCAAATGTCTATGACAGATTATGAAGTGAGATTCTCTAAGGTGTCTCACGATGCACTTATGATATTCCCCACAGAAGCAGAGAGAGTGCGGAGGTTTATTGTGGGCTTGCATTATGGTATTCAGGTTACTATGGCCCGAGAGGTGAGATGGGGACTCCTTACAAGCAGGCTGTGGAGATAGCTCAGAGGATCTAGGGCATCTGCAGCCAAGGCTGATTGTATACAATAGGAGAGAAGAAGCCTCAGCATTCTGGAGAATTCAGAGGCGTCCTGTCCAAGGCAGAGGTCAGTTCAGTATGTTCCAGTCCAGCAACCCCACTTATTCAGCACCACCGCCTGCTCGGGGTGCCACGGCGCATCCTTGCTTCAGTGCCATTCTAGAGAGTACCTACAGCCCACCGGCTATTAAGGGTTGTTCTAGTGGGGATACAGGTCAGCATGGTCAGACCCAAGGTCAGTCATCTTCTACACCGAGTGGTTGCTATGAGTGCAGGGAGCTTGGTCATATGAGGAGATTTTGCCCCAGGCTTCGAGGCAAGGCAGTACAGCAGGGCCATCAGCCCATGATCACCGAACCAGCTACCGTACCAGCCGTCCAACCAGCCAAAGGCGAAGGACAGGTGGGTAGGGGTCACCCTAGAGATGTAGGCCAGCCAAGTGGCGCTCCAGATAGGTTCTATGCCTTTCCAGCAGGATCAGATGCAGTAGCCTCAGACGTCGTGATCAAAAATATTATTTATGTCTGCGGTAGAGATGCTTCAGTACTATTTGATCCAAGATCTACCTATTCATATGTGTCTTCTCTATATGATTTTTATCTAGATGTCTCTCGTATGTCTTGGGTGCTCCTGTATATGTGTCCATGCCAGAGCGTGATTCTGTTATTGTGGATTGGGTTTACCGGTCATGTATAGTGACTTTCTGTGGCTATGAAACTAGAGCGGATCTTTCGTTGCTTGATATGACTGACCTTGAGGTCATCCGGGCATAGACTAGTTGTCTACTAACATGCGATTCTTGTTGTCGTGCCAAGACTATTACCTTGGTGATGCCAGATTTGCCTAGATTGGGGTGGAGAAGTTCATCTATCAGTACATCTAGCCGGGTCATCTCTTTCTTGAACGCGCGACATATGGCTAAGAAGGGTTGTTTGGCCTATCTAGCTTATGTTTGGGATACTTCTATGGAGACTCCTGCAATTGATTCAGTGCCCGTGGTGCAGGAGTTATCAAACGGTTTTCCTTAAGATCTACCAGGCATGCCACCAGATCGTGATATCGATTTCAGTATTGATTTGGCACCAAGCACTCAACTTTACTCTATTCCACCTTACCGCATTGCTCCGATTGAATTGAAGGAGTTGAAGGAACAACTTGAGGAGTTTCTTATGAAGGGGTTCATTAGGCTGAATGTCGCCTTGGGGTGCACCAGTATTATTTGTGAAGAAAAAAGATTGGAGTATGCGGATGTGCATGAATTACCGCTAGTTGAACAAGGTTACCATTAAGAATAAGTACCTGTAATTTTTTTTATCAGTTACTGGGTGCTAGGTGTTCTCTAAGATCAACTTGAGGTCCGGGTATCATTAGATGAAGATTCGTGCTTCTGATAGACAACTTTCCGAACTAGATATGGGCACTATGAATTCCTAGTGATGTCCTTCGGCTTGACTAACTCCCTGTCGGCATTTATGGATTTGATGAATTGGGTTTGCAGACCATATCTTGATTCATTTATCATTGTCTTTATTGATGAAATATTGATCTACTCACATCGTATGGAGGAGCACGAGCAGAATTTGAGAGTTGTGCTTTATACCTTGCCGGAACAGTAGCTATATGCTAAGTTCTCCAAGTTTGAGTTATAGATAGATGATGTGGCGTTCTTGGGGCATGTTATATCATGTGAGGATTTGAAGGTAGATCCCAGTAAGATCGAGGTAGTTCAGAGTTGGCCTCGTCCTACCACAGCAACCGAGATCAGGAGTTTCTTCGGGTTAGTAGGTTATATCGCCGGTTTGTGGATGGCTTCTCATCTATTGCAGCACGTTTGAACAGGTTCACCCAGAAGGGTGCTCCGTTCAGTTGGTTCGATGATTGCGAGGTGAGCTTTCAAACGCTCAAGACCATATTGACTATAGCACTGTGTTAGTGTTTCCGTCCTGTTCGGGGATGTATACTATGTATTGCGATGCTTCACGCGTTAGATTGGGTTGTGTATTGATGCAGGAAGGGCGAGTTATTGCATATGTCTCACGTCAACTGAAGCCCCACGAGAAGAATTACCCTGTACTTGATTTGGATTTGGCCGCGAACGTCCATGCTCTCATGATCTGGAGGCATTATCTTTATAGGGTGTCCGACGAGGTTTACACCGATAATCGTAGCTTGCAGCATTTGTTTAAGCAGAGGGATCTTAATTTTTGGTAGCACAAATGGCTTGAGTTACTGAAGGATTATGATATTATTATCCTATGTCATCCGGGCATGGCGAACGTGGTTGCAGATTCCTTGAGCAGAAAGGCCAAGAGTATGGGTAGTTTGGCATTTATTTCAGCAAAGGAGAGACCATTGGCATTGGAAGTTCAGTGCTTAGCTAACAGTCTTGTGAGGTTTGATATTTAAGAGCCTAATCGAGTTCTTGCAAATGTTGTGGCTTAGTCTTTATTATTTGAGCAGATCAAGGCTCGTCAATACGATGATCCTCACTTGCTGTTTCTAAGAGAGTCGGTGCTATAGGTGGTGCCAAGGAGGTTACAATCGGTTATGATGGTGTTCTACGATTCCAGGGTTGCTTATGTGTTCCTAATGTCGATGGCCTGAGGGAGACAATTCTAGAAATGAGGCACATAGTTCACGGTATTTTGTTCATCCAGGTGCTACGAAGATGTATCGCGACCTGAGGCAGCACTACTGGTGGCGGTGGATGAAAAAGGACTTAGTTAAAATGTGGCGAGATGTCTATTTTTCAAGCAAGTTAAATATGAGAACCAGAGGCCAGGTGGCCTACTTCAATAGATGGTTATACCGGAGTGGAAGTGGGAGTGCATCACTATAGGCTTCTTGCTTAGGTTGTCGTGGATGTTGAGGAAATTTGATGTCGTTTGGGTCATTGTCGACAGGCTGACCAAGTCAGCACACTTTGTTCCGATTGTGACCACGTACTCTTCATAAAGGTTGGCCCAAATTTATATTCAGGAGATTGTTCGGTTGCATGGTGTGCCTATTTACATTATTTCAGATAGAAGCCCTCAACACACTTCGCATTTCTGGAGAGCAGTACAGAGCGAGTTGGATATCCGGGTAGAGCTCAACACAACCTTTCATCTATATACCAACAGGTAGTCGGAGCATACAGTTTAGATTTTGGAAGATATGCATAGAGCGTGTGTGATTGACTTCGGAGGGCAGTGGAATCGGCTCTTGCCTTTGCCCAAGTTTGCTTATAACAATAGTTATCAGTCCAACATCGAGATGGCTCCATTTGAGGCTTTATATGGTCGGCGATGTCGTTCCCCCATCGGGTGATTTGAGCCCGGCGAGGCTAGGTTGTATAGTACCGATTTGGTAAAGGATGCCTTGGAGAAGGTAAAGGTGATTTAGGAGCAACTTTGCGTAGCACAGTCCAGACATAAGAGGTACGCGGATTAGAAGGCACGTGATTTATCATTTATAGTGGGCGAGAAAGTTCTCTTAAATGTCTCGTCGATGAAGGGTATCATAAGGTTCAAAAAGAAGGGCAAGCTGAGGTATAGGTTTATTGGCCCATTTGAGGTGTTGGAGGCGAGTTGAGGAGGTTGCTTATGAGCTTGCTTTGCCTCCTAGTCCATCGGGAGTTCATCTCATTTTTCATATGTTTATGCTCCGAAAGTACCATGCCGATAAGTAGCATGTGTTATAATAAAACACGGTTCAGCTAGATGAGAGCTTGGGTTATAAGAAGGAGCCAGTTGTCATTCTTAACAGGCATGTTCGCCAGCTGGGGTCTAAGATGATTTTTGCGTAAAGGTCCAGTGGAGGGGTCAACCAGTCAAGGAGGTGACTTGGGAGACTGAGGAGGACATATAGAGCAGATATTCACACTTATTCAGCACTCCAGGAATTATTCTAGACCCGTTCGATGACGAGCCTTTGTTTAAAAGGTAGAGAATGTAACAACTCGATCGGTCCTCTTGATTTCTAGATCCTTGTTCCCCTAATTAAGACTCCCTCTATGTGCTTTTACTATTTTATGAATTGCAGGGATGGTTGGTTTCGTCTTAGAAGGGTTTGGGTTGAAATCAGAAAACTTAGTTCCCTAATAGTGGCCTAATATAGCTAAATTTGACTTGAGTCAACATTTTGAGTAAACAACCTTGGAATCAGGATTTGATGATTCAAAGAGGTTCGTATGATGATTTTGGAATTGGGCACGTGTTAGGATCGAGGTTCGAGTGATCCGGAGCGTTTCAACGTTTATTGTTGAAAGTTGGAGCAATGAAGGTTATCAAGTTCTTTAAGTTTGGTTTGAAGTAGACTTTGGTGTTATCGATGTCTGTTTTGAATTTCGAGTCTGGGAATAGGTATGTATGGTAATTTATGACTTGTACACAAATTTTGGCACCATTCCTAGTCGTCTCAAAATTCGACGCGTTTGGAGCTTGTTGAAGAAGATTGAAGTTCATATGATGATTAATTTGGTTTTGGGGTGCGATTCTTAGTTTGGATGTTTTTTTATCTGTTCCAACGTTTCGAGTAGGTTGTATTTTTTTTTATGGACTTTTTGGTGTATTTGGATGGGGTCCTGGGCGGTTTGGGAGTCTTTCGAACCGCCCGGAGTTAAGTCAAAAATTACAGAAAATGCTGCTTTGGTTTCCTATTTCGCGGACGCGGAGAAGGCCCAGCGGTCGCGATGAAGGAATGGGGTTGGGTGACATTTTTCTTTACGCATTGGCGAGAAGGGGCTCACGTTCGCGATGCTCTAGGCTATTGGCCATCACATTCGCGTTCAGGGCTCCGCGTTCGCGAATTGTGAGGCCAGCTGGGAAGGGAGTTTGGCGATAAGCCTTCGTGTTCGCGTTGGGTAGGTTGGTTAAGCCTTCGCATTCAAGATGGGCATTTTTTGGGTCAACTGGGCATAATATATTTTAAAGTCGGACTTAGGCTTATTTTTCCCATTTCTCATTGTCTTGGTCGAATTTGGAACCTCTTGGAGGGGTATTTTAATTAAGCACTATAATGTGAGTGATTTCTACCCAAGGTAAGTTAAACACATAGATTATTGGTAGATTTTAACATAAAAATTAGTAGAATTAGATTTTGGTCAAAATGAGATTAGACCACAAAAATGATTATGGAATTGAGTAAAAGTTATATATTTGTGTTCTTGAGGCTATGGGTAACATTTATCTACCAAAATTTCCGGAATCCGTGCACGTGGGCCCGAGTGTGAATTTTAGGAACATTTGAAGTTGGGTTGGGTAATATCTCTAATAGTTAACTATGAACTTTTGAGCATGTATTGATTAGTTTGTACTACCTTTGGCTAGTTTCGGCTTGCTCGGCACCGATTTGAGGCTATTAGGGTGATTTGTGGACCGGAAAGAGGACTTTGAAACGAGGTGAGTCTCTCGCCTAACCTCGTAAGAGGGAATTAACCCATAGGTGTTTAAATTGTTATTTGCTAAAAAATTGAGGGTGCTAAGTATGCACGAAGTGATGAGAGTCTGTACATAGCTAGAAATCATGTTATGTCCGGGTAGACATATGGTTAGGGATTATGTTAGACCGAGCATCATTATTTAGAGATTTGGGCGAATGTTTAGTTACTGATGGAAAATTTATGTTCTTTTATGGGCTTATCATGGGGTCATAAACATATGTTTCGTAGTCCAAAGTGTTTTCCCTATTCTTGTGGATAGGTATGAACGCCTCGACAATATTTATATATAATGAGATACATCCGTGGATCGGCTGTACGACCTCGATAACGTCTGTATACGATTATTACGAATCGGGCCGTACGACCTCAGCATAACTCTTGCGTGATGTTGCTAGGAGTCCGATTATACTCGATATTTCCTTCATAACTTGAGAAATTGTAATTACTTGTGGGCCCTTATTTGTTGACATTAGCATGTGATATTTTGGGATTTTTAACTTGTTATTTTTGTTATGGGATCAAATTATTTATTTTCTCTCATTCCATTATAACGGTTATATCTCATGTCTATATATAATTCTTGCACTTTATAAATAGGGAAAAGGGCCAAATATACCCCTCTTCTTTGATATATTGTTCATAATTATCCTCCGTTATACTATCGGGTCAAATCTACCGTCACCATTAGACAAGTTTTCAAATTTACCCTCTAATCTAACGGAAAGCCCCAAAATCCCAAATTCCTTTTATTTACTACAATTTTTTCTCACAAATTACTTATCCCTACACGTGCTCTACCCGAGAAGAAAATATCCTCGGCAAGTTGATTTCTTATTCCACTTGATTATTTAAAGCATGAAGACTTAAAAAACTCGTCACCTCCAGGCACGAGAATACTAATAAATATTCCTTTCAAAGGATGTTCTGAAGTTGGACATAAATTTAAACAGATTATTTAATTTAGAATTTCTCAGACAATACTGAAGAATCATGTCACAAATTTCATGCAAAAGTGCATGCGCAAGCAATTTTTGCATCAAGTGACATGCTAAATCCAAATCCGAAAGGGAATGCATTTAAATGGATACCTATAGCCTTTTATGCCTATAATCCATAAAAATAGTAAATATTAGTAACAACTTCATAAGAGAATGCATTTCGACCACCTGAAAAATCAAATAATCTCTTCCAAATTATCTATACTATTTCATTCATCCTCATTCCGTTGGAGAAATACCCATAAACTTTGAATTCTGCCTTACTTTTATGGGAGCATAACCAAAGACAAGGGGAATAATTATGATGTAACTCCAAACTCCCATTTCAATATTATGGACCTTTTTTCTTCTCTGGTGGAGCACACGAGATGACTTATTTGTGTGGAAGAATTGCAGTAAATAGAAGGAACTTGGGCTTGCCGTTAGGTTGGGCGGTAAATTTGAAAACTTTTCTAACAGTCAGGGTAGATTTGACCTAATATTACAACAAATGGTAAAAGTGAATAATATATCAAAGTAGAGGGGTACATTTGGCCTTTTTCCCTTATGAATATATTGACCACTACTAAGTGTCGATGTCAACTCCTCGTCACTACTTCTTCGAGGTTAGACTACTTCCTTACTGAGTATGCATTATTTATGTTCTCACGCTACATTTCTGCACATTATTTTGCAGGTTCTGAGGCAGGTACATCTGATGTTCATCCAGGCGTGCATCCGCATTACCCGGAGGCCTAGTGGTGAGCTGTTTCCATGCTCCATTCTGCATCACCTAGAGCCTCCTCTTGTGTATTTATTGTTTTTTGTCTATTCTGCTTCAAAATGTAGTTATAGCGGGTTTTGTATATTCTACTAGATGCTTGTGCGCTTGAGACACTAGTTTGTGGGTATTTCTAGTAGATGTTCATGGTTTTGTCTATTAATATTACTGCTTCACTCTCACATTTTTATTTTATGCCTATTACCACCGGGTCCTTTTATACATGTTTAACCCTATTAAATAAACAATTAATGATTTTAAAAGTAATAAAGTTAGTAATAAAATGGATAGTTCATTATTGGCTTGCCCTACAATAACGTTGGGAGTCATCACGGCCTATATTGGAAATTGGGTCGGACTAAAGGGGAAAGTTTCAAGTGAGATTCGTAGTTAATAAGGACATAAAGGATGATTTTGAGGTCGCATTTGTGACGTTGCACGAATTTGTCCTAGATTTTGGACTGATGGGGATGATGGGGATGAGAGAAAATAGAGGAAATTGGGAAATGAGAGTGGGCGGGTAGGTTGAATGTGATTAGGTGTAGGGGTCCGTCCGTAAGATAAAAGTGGGTGATGGGACTTGGGCCTGTGGATCGTTTGATCAATGACCTTGATAATTTAAGGAATAAGGATTAATAAAAGATTTTTATTATAAAAAGGGACAGTCGTTAGATCCCTTTAATCGAACGACGGAGATGAGGTCACAGCAAGAACTAGAGAAAGGAGAAAATGGAGATTAATCACAGATCGTTGATGATTTTGAATCAATGGTCCGGATATGCTTGTGTTTTCTCTATGAGTGTGGAATATGGGTGACATGGCACACTATTATTGACTCTCAAAGAATGGCATGGATTGCCAAATTGGACAAGGATGGGGGTTCTAGACCGGGTTGGGACGCTTAGGCTTGTGTATTTGGGCCAATAACAGTTGAATAGGATTTAAACCATAGCCACTTTGACTTTAGTTAATTAACTGCAACTGTACCCTCTTGCGCTTTTAATCCCTTTGAAGATTAACTTAATTAAACTTGATAAAATATAATCATCAAATATATTATAAATAATTTTAACTAATTATTTATTTATTAAAACACATCATTTATTAATGTATGAAATTAAAAAAAGTAATAAAAGAGATATAATTATACAACAAAGGTTAATTCATTAAATTAACTGCAAAAACATGTTTATTAAATATAAAGATTATTTTAATAATTCCAAGATAGTAGGAGTAATATAATTAAAAAATATTTAATACCAAATTATTAATTTAACAATGTTAATTCTTATTTCCTAGTATATTTTACGAAAAATAGGTATTATTGATTTGAAAATATTTGACCACATTTATTTTAAATTACTAAGCATAAATAATTTAATTAAATGGAGGATCAAAATTGGTCGTCAACTAGTGGTACACCTTCAGAGGATTCCTAGGGATTCTTGGATCATTCCCATGCGATTCTGCACAAATTGGGACTACTTGAGTTTAATGGAGTTGATTTCACCACCATCCAAATGCAGGGTTCGGCCAAGTGGTGGTGCCAGCTTTATGAGATAGGCAGACTAGCAGGATCACCTCCTCTTACCTGGGCTTAGTTCTCCGGTATATTTTTGGAGCACTTCATACCCCGCACAAGGAGAGAGGAGTTGAGGCGGAAGATTAAGTACCTTCAGCGGGGTCCGATGTCAGTTACTGAGTATAGATGAGGTTCACAGAGTTGTCCTGTCATGCTACTATTTTGATACCCATTGAGGATGAGATAGTAAGGAGATACATTGATGGTCTTTACCATGGTATTCACATTGATATGGCTAGAGAGGTGGAGACCGGGACTGCATTTCACTAGGTTGTGGAGATAGCGCGTTGTATTGAGCACATTCTCATTGAGAATAAGGAGATGATGCAGGGTAGAGGCAAAAGGTCCAGACGTTCAGGGAGTTTCAGTGGTGCCTCATCTGGAGGCCGAGGTCGATTTTGTGGAGGCCATTCTAGCAGGCCAACTTATCATCCACCGCCACCCAGTCGAGAAGCTTCTTAGCAGTCTTCATTTAATGCACTTTCAGGATAGAGTTCTAACTACACTCTACCTGTTTAGGGTTCATCATTACCCGATTCTTCTAGTGGCTATTCTAGTTGACAAGGTCCAACTCAGGCCCCACAGTCAATTTCAGTCTGATGTTGCTATGAGTGTGGAGAGCTGGGGCATGCTACGAAGTATTACACCCATCTTCACAGAGGTCCAACGCAGTAGGGAGGTAAGGCTAAGGTTCCCGCACTGGTTTCTACACCATTCGGGGTGAAGGTCATCCAAGGAGTGGTCGTCCTAGAGGGGGGGAGCTCAAATTAGTGGAGGCCAGGCCAGATGCTATGCATTCCCAGGGTGGACCGATGCTATTGCTTCTGATGCAGTAATTACATGTATTTTTCCTTTGTGCCACACGGATGCTTTGCTATTTTTTGACCTATTTCTACTTATTAATATGTTTCATCATACTATGCTTCTTATCTGGATATGCCTTGTTGTTCTCTTGATGCACATGTGCATGTGTTTGCACCTTTTGGTGATTCTATTATGGTGGATCGAGTTTATCGGTCATGTGTGGTCGCTATTTGTTGTTTTGATTCGAGCGCGAACTTCCCATTATTAGATATGGTGGATTTTGATGTGATCTTTGATATGTATTGGTTATCTTCGTGCCTTATTTTCGATTGTCACGCTAAGATCGTGATATTGGCGATACCAGGATTGCCAAGGTTGGAGTGGAAGGTTCTTCTTGATTGCACTCTATTTACCTTGAATTTCGGGTAACAATTGAATTTATACGTGGTTTTAAGGATATATGGCCTAATTTCATGCGAATGATGAATAATATAGCGAAAATTAAAATTAAAGGACAAATAGAGAAGAAAAGCAAACCAACTAAGTTAGATAATCCTGACTGTTGAATAATCCTTCTTGAGCAGAAAACAGACTATAGCAAGAATGGGAACAATAAATTGATTTAAGAGAGTAATAAACTGTTTCTTTCTTTCTATTGATGAGTCATGTAAAAATGTGATGCCCCTTAAGCGATTACATTCTCCTTTTATATAGTAGGGAGATCATCATATTGTAAATCTTTATACAAGGTATGAATCTCTATACAAGGTAAAATATATCTCTTGATTTTGCTAATTTAACGATTCTATTGATCAGTGCCGAGATTCCCACCGTGATGCTTATCTTATTGCGGATTTTCGGTCCTTCGTCATTTAAGTTCGACGATCTACCCTTGGACATTCTCGAAGTCGGGCTCGATTGGCTCGGTATTCTCGAGGTTTGATGTTCTGGCTTCGTATTCCGGTTCGATGACGTTCAAGTTCGATCCTCGATCCTACGCACTTCGAGCCTGAGTTATCGAGCGGTAGTTAGACTCGATGCTAACCGTACAGGCTCGAGCCCAATTTTGACTACATATAAGTGGACCCGAGTTTGACCGCATACAGATAGTCCCCTCGTTTTTTGGAGAGTAACGATGAGAAACGATATGAGCTGCAAATTTTAATTCTGATAAGTGATGGTGAGCTTATGATGCGTGTGGCACGGAAGTCGAAATCGTCCCATCAGAGAAGGCAAATTCCTACTCTGATAAGTGATGGTAAACTTATGATGTACGCGATATGAATCGAAAACGTCTCATCAGAGACAAACTTTCGCAGCATCAGGTATGTGTCAGTCAATATTCTGCCGCTTTGGGATGTTAACCACCGCTTTTCAGAGGCTATAAATACCCTCTTTCACCTTCCTATTCAGATGTTTGCGCTCTTTGTGAAAATACGTCGCTCTTATCTTCAAGATTTCTAGTTCTCTGAAAGTTATTCGCAAGTTATCTTCATCCTATATTTCCCTTGCATCTATACCTTTTGATTTCTTCACCTGCTCAAAACAATGGCGAAGACTTCTAAAGCCGTTCCTCAGAGACAAACTCCCTCCTCCTCTCAACCTGTTGATGACGTTGCACCTGTTGATGTTGAGGAGACTACGGCCGAGCCTCCTCTGAAGGCGTTCGTACCAATCGGGTGTTTGACCGGCGTCGATTTCCAGGTAGATAAAACTTCCTCTGTACCGGGCCAATGCGAGCCGGTCACGAGATATATCTGTTCGATTGCTAACAAAGTTCTCAACAAGGTAAAGGAAGACTGCAACTTGGTTGGTAAGTGTGTGGTGGTTCCTTCGCCTGAAGAGGCGATCACTACCCACATGGAGGGGTTTTTGAGTGTTTACACTTACCCCTTCATGTTGGGCCCTTTGGACCCAGTTATTATTGCTTTTGCAAAAGGTACGAAGTGATCTTGTGCCAAATTCATCCCTCTTTCTGGAGTATAGTCATTCTTCTCCATTTGTTTGCAAGCAAGATCGAAGGGTATCCCTTTACCATCGATCATCTCATGCGGCTGTACAGCCCCCGACTCTTCCGAGGGGGGTTAATAAAACTTGCTCGTCGGGAAAGCAAAGCCCCTTTCTCAAGCATCGATGAGGATAGGGATCGGGGCTAGTTGGGTCGATACGTTTGAATAAAAACATTGGATCTGATCTCGACCGAAGATATGCCATTTCCTGAGAAACGGAATATGAATCGTAAGTTTTCCTTGCCTATCGATTTGTTCATTGTTCTTCCTTTCGTCCTTTTTCTTGCCAATTTCATGTGATGCAGCTGTATCTCGGATGCCGGCCGCGATTCCCATCTTGAAGAGTGGGTCGAAGGGATCGTATCCCAGAAACCATATTCCGAGCGCGCATGGCGCAAGCTCTCGAACGGCCAATGGGAGGCTCGACTACATGGTGAGATGAATCACACTCGAGCTTAGCTTCTTATGCCATTGATTTCTAATTCATTTTACTTTTCCTTTGCAGGTCTATCAAAGGCGTCGAGATGAGGCTTGCGCCCACAGGCGATGAGGTTCCTATCGAGCCCCCTGCTTCGAAGCAGGATAAAGGGAAGAAAAGAAAAGAAGCCCCTAGTTCTCCAAGCCTCGGAAAGATGAGACAGAGAAAGAGGTTGGCTCGTAAGCCAAGGGCAATGCTGGTAATCGTGTGTTATCTTCGGACTCACTTCGTCAGCTGAGGGATGAGTCCGAGGAAGAAGAAGACTTCGAACTTGTGGCTAGCGAGCCGCCCCAACCTGAAAGGCGAGGGGTCCCCGAACCTGGAGCCAGTCAAGCCGGGGGATCCGAGGTAGGGGCAAGAACTGGGGCATCCCCTGATATCAGGAGATCTTCGCTGGAGTCTTAGGTCCAATATAGACTCGCCTTCTTTCTCGAAATCGACGTTCAATGAGGCCCAAACAGTAAAAGAGTGTTCTTCGGGCAAAGACCATAAATCAAAAGACCCTTTCCGTGGTTTTTTCGATGGTGTGGATTCGGTGTCTACGTAAGATATTCTTGGGCTCGGCAACTTAGAGGTACCGAAGAAAAGTTCATCCACCGATACAAGCGGGATTTCCTTCGGTCCGAAGTTCGTCAACCGATTTCCTGCAGCGAGAGCTTATCATGATCGGAAACGGACCATATCTTTCACCATTCCCGAAGATGCTAGGGTTCTTTCCGCTCCTTTTGGGATGGCCAACTATCTTCGGTGTTTGGTGACTGAGGAAGATCAAGCTAAAATGGATGAAGTGGATGCATCCTACCTATTCAACGAAGCCCAGCAGGCGATGAATCGGGTAATTTCTGACAAGCCTTACACGATGTTCACTCTTTTGTACCTCGAAGTTTTAATTAACTATAACATCCTCTTTTATGCTTGTAGGCCTCGGTACTTCCATCATGAAGCCTTTCTTTGATTTTGGGAAGAGTCAGGACGCTACAAACAACTCGAAGGGGAGATGATGGGTCTCCGTGCTGAACTGGATCTTTCTCATAAGGACAATGCTGGCTTGGTCGACCAAGCAGAGCAAAAGCTCGATCAGATTAACCAACTTTGATCTGAGATAAGCACGGCTAGAGTTGAGGCCGATGAGTGGAGGAGCAGGATGGATCTGCAGGCCTCGGAGAAGGACACCTTTCAAGCACAGTTAGCTTCCGCAAGAGCTCAGCCTGGAGAGGCAAAGGGGAAGATCGAGGCTCTGACCAGGAGTACCGATAAACTCCATTCTCGAGTCAACATGGTTATCTCAAATTGAGATGCTATAGCTAACGAGCTGAAAACGGCTAAGTCGGAAGTTGCCGTGGTCAAAGCCGAGGCCGATGAGCTGGTGGCCCAATACAAGGCCGATGCTGAAGCCGCCCAAGATCAATCAAGGAATATGGTTGATCATATGAAGTGGCAATCTCGCCGTCTCATCCTCGAAGAGATCCACGCTCGAGGATTTGATTTATCGGTGGAGAACATAGATGCCAAGGTTGCCGAGGCCGAAGCCAGAAAATTAGCTTTCCCGAAAGAGGATTATTCCGACGATTCAGGTAGATCCGAAGACTGAGGCGCCCATTTCCTTTCTTTTCCTATATTTGAAATCATGTATCGAGGTGTTCGAATTTTAAGAAAGGATTTGCAACATGCATATATACAAAGCTTTTTTATTCTCTTTGTAACTTTTGAAATGCCTTAGCTTTCAAGCATTACTGACTTGGTATGACTTTAACCTTTAGAGTTGTGTGCTTGCCTTAATAGATATTACTTCCCCTCGAGTTCCATTAACTCAAAACGGCCTTAGCCCTTTAAGGTTCGTGGTATGCCTTAGTAGGTCTTACTTCTCCTCGAGTTCAATTAACTCAAAACGACCTTAGCCCTTTAAGGTTCGGGGTATGCCTTAGTAGGTCTTACTTCCCCTCGAGTTTAATTTACTTAAAACGACTATAGCCCTTTAAGGTTCGGGGGATGCCTTAGTAGGTCTTACTTCTCTTCGAGTTCAATTAACTCCAAACTGCCTTAGCCCTTTAAGGTTCGGGGTATGCCTTAGTAGGTCTTACTTCCCCTCGAGTTCAATTAACTCGAAACGACCTTAGCCCTTTAAGGTTCAGGGTATGCCTTAGTAGGTCTTACTTCCCCTCGAGTTCAATTAACTTGAAATGATATTAGCCCTATAAGGTTCGGGGTATGCCTTATTAGGTCTTACTTCCCCTCGAATTCAATTAACTCGAAACGGCCTTAGCCCTTTAAGGGCCGGGGTATGCCTTATTAGGTCTTACTTCCCCCCAAGTCCAATTAACTCGAAACGGCCTTAGCTTTTTAAGGTTTAGGGTATGCCTTAGTAGGTCTTACTTCCCCTCGAATTAATTTAACTCGAAACGGCCTTAGCCCTTTATGTTTTGGGGTATGCCTTAGTAAGTATTACTTCCCCTCGAGTCCAATTAACTCGAAACGGCCTTAGCCTTTTACAGTTCGGGGTATGCCTTAGTAGGTCTTACTTCCGCTCGAGTAAATTCGTTTTTAGGATGAGTCCCCGAGTGAGGCAGCGGTTATTCGAAGTGGCCCTTAGGCTCGTTTGATCGGAGATAGGATGTTTGTATACCAGAGACTTTTCTTTATTCTCGTTCATGTGTGTGTACAATTTGTGCTAGGGTTCGATCAATCTATTTGGGCACGGTTCCTTCGACTGTTTGACCCTTACATTGAATCCTAATGATCTTCGATTCTAGAAATATTTTCCCAAGCTAAACTGGCCAAGCAGCCCCCCAATATTCTGGGTCGATTGATGATTGGTTTCAAATACTATCGTCACAGATTTGGTATCGGCCTTCAAATCTAAGTGAGCACGTTTACTAGTTGCCTCATTAAAAACCTTGCTGTAAAACCCATTTTGGGACAAAACTGGTTCAAGGGAAAAGGAGTGCAATGCGTGATTTCAGACCTAAAATCTCGTATTCCCCGATTCAGGGTACCTCGTTTGATACTTCAAATGTTAGTTCGATGATTCAAATAAAATAAAAAATAGGATCGTACCTTAGCAGTAGTATCGTTTCAAGTGACTTATGTTCCAGTTGTTTGGTATTTGTTTACCATCCATGGTTCCAAGCTTGTAAGACCCCTTTCCGGTGATTTTAATGATACAGTAAGGTTCTTCCCAGTTTGGTCCCAGCTTCCCTTTGTTCGGGTTCCATGTGTTTGATGTAACCTTCCTGAGTACCAAGTCTCCGACACTAAAATATCGAAGGTTTGTCCTTCCGTTGTAATACCTTTCGATCCTTTTTTTTTTGAGCAGCCAGTGGAACGAGGGCAGCTTCACGTCTTTCATCAAACAGTTCCAAGTTCGTATTCATAGCTTTATAGTTCGATTCCTCTGTCACATGTCGGAGCCTGACACTTGGCTCCCCGACTTCGACGGGTATCAAAGCTTCGGCACCATAAACCAGGGAAAAAGGGGTGGCACCGGTGCTGCATTTTTTGGTCGTACGATATGCCCATAGGACTTCAGGTAATACTCCTTCCATCTTCCTTTTGTATCGGTTGATCTCTTTTTGAGATTTTGAAGTATTGTTTTGTTGGTAGATTCGGCTTGTCCGTTCCCATTGGGGTGGTAGGGCGTCGATAGGATTCTTTTGATCTTGTTATCTTCAAGGAATTTTGTCACTTTGCTACCGATGAATTGCTTCCCGTTGTCGCATACGATCTCGGCTGGCATCCCAAATCGACATATGATGTGATCCCAAATGAATTCGATCACTTCTTTTTCCCTAACCTTCTCATATGCCTGTGCTTCCACCCATTTACAAAAATAATCAGTCATAAAGAGTTAAAATTTAGCCTTACCTGGTGTGTAAGGAAGAGAGCCAACGATGTCCATTCCACTTTTAATGAATGGCCACGGTGATAAGACTGAGTGGAGTGTCTCCCCGGGTTGATGGATCATCGGTGCATGCCTTTGGCATTCGTTATATTTTTGAACGAACTCCTTTGCGTCCTTTTCCATGTCGATCCAATAGTAACCGACCCTGATTATTTTTTGAATTAGCGACTCAGCACCGGAATGGTTCCGGCAAGTACCTTCGTGGACTTCCCTTAAAATGTATTCAGTGTCGCTCGGTCCCAGACATATCGCGAGTGGGCCATCAAATGTTCTTCTGAATAGGGTTCCGTCATCGGTCAAGCTGAACCAGGCCGCCTTTCTACGCAAGGTCCTCGACTCTTTTGGATTCGAGGGGAGTTTTTCGGAACAGAGATATTCTATGTACTTGTTCCTCCAATCCCAAGTTAGACTTGTCGAATTGATTTCAACGTGACCTTCTTCCACTACAGACCTCACGAGCTATACAACCTTTCCAGAATTGAGCTAGTCATCTTCGACGGACGATCCCAAGCAGGTAAGGGTGTCGGCCTCGCTGTTTTGACCTCGAGGTATATGTTGTAAGGTCCATTCCTCGAACCGATGTAGCATCACTTGTAGTTTGTCTAAGTATCTTTGCATTCGTCCCTCTCTGACCTCGAACATTCCGTTGACTTTATTTACAGCAAGAAGGGAGTCGCACCTGACTTCGATCACTTCTGCACCGAGGCTTTTGGATAGTTCTAAGCCCGCAATCTTGGCCTCACACTCTGCCTCATTGTTGGTTAGTTTCACAGTCTTAATAGATTGTCGAATTATGCTACCAATTGGTGGCCTCAACACGATGCCAAGTCCGGATCCTTCGCATTCGAAGCACCATCTGTAAATAGGGTCCATATTCCTGAAGTAGTCCCTAACTCAGCTAACAACTCTCTTTCGACCTCGGGGTATTAGGGACGGTTTAAAATCGGCCACAAAAATATTTGTATGGCCCATTTGGCCAATCGACAGGAGAGATCGGGCTTATGCCTCACATAGAGTAAGTCGTTACGACACATATGTGGTGGTATTAAATACGGTTTTAGTTTCCTCGAAGCGCTTAGCAAAGCGAGCGCCCACGGTTCTACTGACATAATAAATCAGAAATTGCATATATTGTTCTTCTCGGACTAGGACTCCGCTTACCACTATCTCCGAGACTGCCAGGTAAAGGTACAGTTGTTCGTCCACCTTCGATGTATGAAGCAACGGTGGGCTCGATAAATACCTTTTGAACTCTTCTAAAGCATGTTGGCATTTCGGAGTCCACAAAAAATTGTTCTTCTTCTTCAATAGAGCGAAGAATCTGTGGCTTTTATCGGACGACCTCGAAATAAATCGCCCCAAAGCGGCTATCCGCACGGTCAGCTTTTGTACAGCTTTCACGTTATCCACGACTGTGATGTCCTCGATAGCCTTTATTTTTTTGGGGTTGATCTCGATTCCACGATTCGAGACCATGAATCCGAGGAATTTACCTGAACCCACACCAAACACGCACTTTTCCGGGTTCAACTTCATGTTGTACTGCTTCAACACCCTGAATGTTTCCTGCAAATGGCTTAAATGGTCCTTTGCTCGCAGGGACTTGACTACCATGTCGTCAATATAAACCTCCATTGTCTTTTCTAGTTGTTTTTCAAACATTCGATTTACTAAGAGTTGGTATGTGGCTCCCGCATTTTTTAACCCGAATGGCTTTATATTATAACAGTATGTGCCATATTTAGTGATGAAGGAAGTTTTTTCCCGATCACCTGGGTCCATCTGTATTTGGTTGTAGCCGGAGTATGCATCGAGAAAACTAAGGGTCTCATGGCCAGCGGTAGCATCGATCATGCAATCGATGTTGGGTAAGGGAATAGAGTCTTTTGGACCTGCTTTATAAGGTCTTCATAATCTACACACATTCTTAATTTATTCCCTTTTTAGGGACTACTACTACATTTTCCAACCATTATGGGTATTTAACCTCCCGAATAGACCCTATCTTTAGAAGTTTGGTTAACTCATCCTTGATGAACACATGTTTGGTTTTGGACTGAGGCTTCCTTTTTTGTTTGACTGGCTGGAACTTCGGATCCAGAATCAGCTTGTGAATGGTTATCTCCGACGATATACCTGTTATACCAAGCTGCCTTCGTTCGCAATGTTCTCGATTCTTTTGGGTCCGAGAGGAGCTTACCGGAGCTGAGATACTTTATGTACTTATTCCTCCAATCCCAAGTCAAACTTGTTGAATTGATTTTGGCATGGCCTTCCTCCACCACCGACCTCAAAAGTTGTACGACCTTCTCGGACTCGATCTCATCATCTTCGACCGATGATCCCAAGTTGGCAAGGGCATCGACCTCACTGTTTTGCTCTTGAGGTATGTGTTGCAAGGTCCATTCTTTAAACCTATGCAGCTGACTTGAAGCTTGTCGAAATACCTCTACATTCGCCCTTCTCTGACTTCGAAAGTCTTGTTAGCTTGATTGACTACAAGGAGGGAATCGCACTTGGCTTCGATTATCTCCGCTCCCAAGCTTTTGGCCAATTCTAAACCTGCAATCATAGCTTCATACTCCGCTTCATTGTTAGTTAATTTTACAGTCTTGATAGACTGTTCAATTGTATTCCCAGTAGGGGGCTTTAGTACGATACCAAGCCCCGATCCCTTTGCGTTCGAGGAACCGTCTGTGAACAAGGCCACACTCCCGAGGGAGTCCCCGATTCGGTCATTAATTCTCTTTCGACCTCGGGTATTAGCGACGGCGCAAAATCAGTGACGAAATCCGCCAACACTTGAGACTTGATCGCAGTTCAGGGCCGATACTCGATATCGTACCCGCTTACTTCAATAGCCCACTTGGCCAATCGACCGGATAGCTTGGGGTTATGCATTATGTTTCTCAATTGGTAGGTCGTTACGACGCATATGGGATGACATTGGAAGTAGGGTTTTAGTTTCCCGGAGGCACTCAATAAAGCAAGTGCTAATTTTTCTAGATGAGGGTATCTAGTTTCGACCTCGCCTATTGTTCTACTAACGTAATAAATAGGAAACTGCGTACCTTGTTCTTCTCGAACCAGGACCCCACTTACCGCTACTTCCGAGACGGCAAGGTATAGGTACAGTTGCTCCCTTGTTTTTGGCGTATGCAGCAAAGGTGGGCTAGACAGGTATCTCTTAAGTTCCTCTAACGCACGCTGGCACTCCGGAGTCCACAAGAAATTGTTCTTCTTCTTTTAAAGGTTGAAAAATCGGTGACTCCTATCGGATGATCTCAAGATAAATCGGCCCAGAGCGGCTATCCGGCCTGTCACCTTTTGTACGGCCTTTACATTGTCTACGATTGTAATGTCTTCGATGGCCTTGATCTTCTCGGGGTTGATTTTTATTCCTCGATTCGAGACCATACTTAGTGATGAAAGATGTCTTTTCCTGATCATCCTGGTCCATTCGTATTTGGTTACACCAGAGTAGGCATCGAGAAAGCTAAGGGTCTCATGACCAGCAGTAGCATCGATCATGCGATCGATATTGGGTAAAGGAAAAGAATCTTTAGGGCATGCCTTGTCGAACCATTCTGGATATTTAACTTCCTGAATGGACCCTATATTTAAAATCTTAGTTACCTCATCCTTGATGAACGCTTGTTTGACTTCGGATTGAGGCCTCCTTTTTCGGTTGACCGGCCGAGATTCCGAATCGATGCTTAGTTTGTGGGTCGTTATCTCCGGTGGTATACCTGTTACGTCGAGATTGGACCAAGAGAAAAAAATTTTGTTAGCTATAAGAAATTGTATAAGCTTTGTCCTGAGCTCGGAACTTAGGCCCAAGCCCAGGTATACCTTTTCGATCCGGCGAATCCTCTCGGAGTGAAACTTGCTCGAGTTCCTCGACCTTTGATTTAGTAGCGTCGGATTCATCTAGACTGGTGAATGATCGGGGAACCCCGTAGTTGTCATCTTCGAGATGCTCCTGTTCACCTTTGTTTGTCGAAGGCGATGCCTGTGATTGCTATTTGATCCTTTGAGAAGGAGCTGCTGGTATCGGTACTGCTTCTTCCACTGCGAACATCTCTTTCGTAGCTGGCTGTTCCCCGTAAATTGTTACAATCCCATCAGTCGATGGGAATTTCAACACTTGGTGTAGTGTTGAGGGTACCGCTCTCATATCGTGAATCCACGGTCTCCTGAGCAGGGTGTTGTAGCTCATGTCTCCTTTCAATCACGCAGAATTTTGTTTCTCGAATGGTACCGGCAGTGTTTACAGGTAATGTTATTTCGCCTTTGGTTGTTTCGCACGCCATGTTGAATCCATTGAGAACGCGAACTATAGGGACAATTCGGTCTGTCAGCCCGAGTTGTTCGATACCCCATGATCGAATTATGTTGGCCGAATTACCAGGATCGACCAGTACGCGCTTTAATTTCATTTTGTGTACAAGTACCGATATTACTAATGCGTCGTTGTGAGGTTGCATGATTCCTTCCGCATCTTCT